>DVZL01005960.1:0-11688 GCA_018236625.1 Lasaia peninsularis
ATATCCTTATTTTTGCATTTTTGGGCATAATATGAAAATTTTCGCACATAGGGACAAAAAATATTTATAATATATATATTGTGAAATAATAAAGTGAAGTGTAATAACAATTCACTTAGTTTCACTTCGTTTACAAATTATTATTGTTCTCACTTTCCGGTGGACGGTGAGGTCACGATAAAATGACGGTGTTTAAATCATCCGAAAATGATGATACTTTGGATATTTTTTTTAGCTTATTTTTTTAGCTTATATATATATAATTACTTGAAGTATTGTTTAAAAAAATAAAAAAAAACACATGCATATTCCTAATTGGCGCTTATTTCTGGATAGACGACAATGAGGATACTAAAAATAGACAATATCATGACTTTACGTGCCTGCGGCAGGTGGAGCAGGCCCCTTTGGAAAATGAGGTTTTTTATTTACTATGATTCGTCAGCAGCATGTGGTTGTTACCTTAAAATGTTAAATGGAATTCGAAGGTCAACAAACAGAGAGATTTCCTGATGGTAACATCCTATAAACGCTAAACGCGATGTTAGGTATTACTTTGGCAGCCTGAGGTTGAGGTGTTTACCCGTTAACCTGAGTGTGTATTAGCTACCCTATTCTATACGATGGAACGTGACAGTGACGAAAACTGACGGTGCGGGGTAGAAATAAGTGTGGCGTTTATAACAATTCGGCCGAATCTACACAAAACTCCTATCAAGCTAAGGATGTTAGCAGGTTTAGCGTGTTAGTAGGTTAAAAATCGCCGCGCGTCTCTTCAGCTAAGCTAGAAGCACTTCACCTTTAGTCCAAGGAGCCAATATTTCTATGCACTCTTTACTGAATATTATAAATATTTCGAGACTTTCTATAACAATAGTCTATACTAATTTAAATATATTCCCATGATGTATAGTCTTGCAACGACTCGCCCGGATTGGTTCCACCGCCTTACCTATTCCTGCCACAATAGCGTCAGTTCTCGCCATTGTCGTGTTCTGGTTTAGAGGGTAGGATAACAGGTATACTTACTCACGCAAGAGGCTAACCATCCCAGCCTCAGGTTAGCAACGCACCACTTCCACCTTTGGTGTCTATAGGCGACGTGTATTTCTTACCATCAGGAAATCCATCTGCTTGTTTGCCTTTCAATATCATAAAAAAAATCTTTTGAAAACGATTAATGCCCTGCGGTGTGTGTGTTGAAAACAGTATTTTGTATAGTTTATTTTTAGTTAAACAGTAAACGATGTAGTTAAAAACAATATAATAAATACTGTTTGAAAAGCATAGTAGGTAACCTTAGTCTGGCTATTCAATGTATTACAATTATTTAATGAGGCAAACTATTATGTCTACTATGCGAAACGGATATTGTTTATAACAATATCCTTAATATGGTGACCATCAATATTATTAAAATATTTAAAATAAATCCATTTCCTAAGTAGTTTTTTTTATTTATCATTGCGTTTTAAAATTAGGAGACTCCGAGGATCGCTGAGATTTAAAAAGCTTAAAACAAAATAAAGCAGAAGTACGTATGAACCCACGGTTAGCTGAATATTAGGTCCCATGTCGTGACGGGCTCTATATCTCAGGCGAGGTGCCCTACCCGGAAGTGGAACCTACACCCGAGCACGGACACGATTTAAATAGTTTTACTGTGATATCCCTTTACAATTAGTACAAATAATTGTTTTATTCCTGCCGCCACATCATCAAGCAACGAGTGCTACATCCCGGCCTCAGGTTGGCGACACTCCGTTAATTTTACTATTGCTGTCAGGAAATCCGCCTGCTCGGATGTCTTATAATAATAAAAATATATATTTTTTAATTTTGCTTTAAACAATCTCTTACTTGACGAAAAGTTAAAGAACATTGCATGACTGAGACTGATCTTTTCAAAATTTGAATTCTCAAATATAAACTTTGTGAAAGAAAAAAAACGCGATTTCAATATTGTGTTTTAAAATGTAATCCAAGTGTGAGGTCTACTAAAGTATTGGATGGGTCCCGCACTGTTGTTTGTTTCTCCGGCTATAAGCATGATGAACTATCTCCCCAATTTTTGTTTCACAGCCGACCCCCCCTAAGAAGCCTCCCCGAAGGAACTTGTCTGTTTCCCCCACCCATGTTAATTCTCCATCCTCTGGCTACAGCTATGAGTTAAGGGCGCATGCGCGGAGTCAGGATGATCTAGATGATATACAGGTGAGTCTTGTGGAATCTCACCTGGGGTGCTATTTTTTATTATCACCGAATGATTCTATTTATTGGTTATCATGAAATAGAAGAGAAAATGTTTTATTTCACATACATCGTACTGGTGGTTTTTATGTGTCTATACAATTTTAAAATCTACCACCGGATCGGAACGTGGACACGCCAAATTAAATCTAAATAGTCCCGTACCTTGTGGCTTTACGTCTGTTTATTATAAAATTGTCACGCAATATCAAAATCGCTTAGTCATAATTAAAAAATAGCATCCCATAGAAGCATAGTCAGCCTAATCACATAGAATATAAAATAAAAAATTAAAAAACCCGAAACGCCTGGGCTAATTTCTATAAATCTATTCAAATAAATAATATTGGAGTGTCTTTATGTAATATTTAAATAACCGCGTTTTACTAAATGCATATGTATATTTACAAGGTACATATTCTAATTTTTTTTTCTATCTGTCTGTTTATACTAGCTAATAATCTCTGAAACGGTTAGACCGATTTTAACGGAAATTTCACTGGCAGACAGATAATTTAACAAGGAATGCCTTAGGCTACTATTATTTTCGAATTATAAATTGGAAAGTTTATTCGTTTAGGAGTTATGTTTCCACGTAGACATACACACACACACACACACACACACACACACACGCACGCACGCGCACACACACACACACACATTTACATACATGCAACTTTTACTATTGTTATATTAGTCAATATTATTATATTTCCTTTTTTAAACAATTTTGTTTGTTCTCCGGAGGTGGCGTTAATAACTGCGACACAGTCTCTGACTAATGCGGTTATTATTGTTGCAATCTGTTATAATTGTATAATGTTTTAGTTTCAAATAAATATTTCATTTCAATAGAGCGTATGTTCATCGCGAACAATTTTCCATATGTATAGCCTATGGTATAATTATAAACAAAAATCAGGGCCTGAGTAATGCGCTGATGGGCATAGGTTCTGCAGTGTTCACGTTTAGTCAAGCTGCCGTGGCACTTTTGAGAGTTGTAAGTCTGGGTGCTATTTTTGAATATAATAGATAAAGAAGTATTTACCGTCCAGACTTGTTCTCAAAATGGATTTTGAGAGAAACTATAGCAAAAACCAAGAAATAATTTTGGAAAAGAAAAAGAGGAGGACTACCTACAAAAATAAGAAATAATCTTATGACAAGAGACTTTAAGAAAAATCGTTATTGATATTCTAGAAGCAAAGAAAAGAAAAGAAGAAAAAAGAAAGAAGAAAAAAAAGAAAAAAAAAAAAGAAAAGAAAAGGAAACAAGTATGACTCTACAAAAACAAGTGAGATACCATCAAAAACGTCCTGTAAAAAATGGAAGTCGCAGCTCAATTTTTCTACCGTAAAGTTGTGAGATCCACGTAATACCAAGTCGGTTCATTTATTTAATCCCTACTTAAGGGACCTTCTATAATATTAGGTAACTTATTATCAGATCCAAATTGATTTTATTTACGTTTTAAATAAATAGATATTATACGTGGTTTTTTATATAAGATGTTTTTGATGGTATTTATTCAGAACGTAAAAGATTTTCCCCCGTGTCGGTCCGGGTCCTCTGTGAAGAATAGACCTGCCTTCTTGTCAGGAAACTCGTAATAGACGAGAATAACTGGGTCACTACATGACCACTGGACGTGGTGATCCACCGCCTTACCTATTCCTGTCGCCATAAAGACATTGTCGTGTTCCGGTTCGTAGGGTAAGGTAGCCGGTAGACTTGCACACAAAATCTAACAGCGCGACCACAGGGCAGTGACGCACCTACAACATCTGCGGTGTCTATTATAGGCCACGGTTGTCTCTTACCATCAGGAGACCCGTGTGTCTATTCGCTGTCGTATCCCAAAATAAATGGCCATTAACTTTGTAAAAGTTATTATTATCTACGCAGTTGCGGTTTCATTCGATCGTCGCTAAAGTCTTAACTCGCAGTGTTAACCCAGCCTTGACACTCAACACTGTTCGTGTGCTCTTTTACGTAGCTAATATTAAAACTTATGGTGAATCTATGATTTGTAATTTTACTCTCGACCGAGTTCCGAGAACTTAATGCTTATATATTAAACAGTCGACTGTCGATGGTTTTATTTACAATCATTTTTTGAATGTCATTTATTACAACATTACCCGAATATAAAAACATAGGAAATGAAATTTTGAATAATATTATGAAATTATTGTAGTCCATTGAAATGTTACATGAGCTTTACATTTTTAGAGGACGCAATTTTATTATTGGACCATGTGGGAGGGGTCAATAGAAGCTTAACTTGAAGTTTGTGGGGTCGCCACCCTTGTCCCCCGGCCGCCATCTTGGAAAAGGGGGTGGAAAAACTTTTTCCGCTATATCTCAGAAACTATGCGTCTTACAAAAAATTTTGTAAATTTTGTGAATCAATCCATGCGGATGGCCTTTAATTTCAGCAAAGATTATGAGGAAGAGTGTAATAAATATTCTCTCTGCCTAACACGCTAGAGACCTGGTGTAAAGATATATGTATATGACAGGAAAATATATACATATTTAGTAGTAGTATTATACATAGTTCTGTCGAAGGTTAAATTGTGCGCAGATTACTAAAATAGATATACTAATGATTGATATATACCTACACTGTATAAATAAGCAATGATAGGTTATCTATTTAAAAAAAATATTATGAAGGTTGATTCTTATCTTTAGTGTTGCTTGATTTTTATAAGGAAAAATAGTACAAAAATATAGAATAGTAAATATTTTTTAAGTACCTTCACGTCTATTATTCCCGAAGGTATATGATGGGTATAGAATATATAAGAATGTATGGCTCCTCTGTGTAGAATAGACCATATGCTCTCTGTCCTTCTGTGGTTCTTATTTTTTGTTTATAATAATGTACGCACATGAAACATTGATTCGAGGAGCATCTTATAATAGCCTTTTTTTGTACAATATAAATAAATAAATATCTCTAGACAAATTACATAGATTCCCAGGTCGGACAACTTTTATTAAATGTTTTTCAGATTATTCTAAGTAAGCATTACATGTGCCCGAATGTGCCCGAAGTGGTGATAGGCCTTTACTTCACATTAGTACCTTGGCTAATCGTGGGTGTTCTAGTATATCTACTGGACTTACGAATCGTGGATATACTAGCACACTCTGCCTACCACTTCGAGGATAATAGGTGTGAAGGTACTTTTTTTATCTGGAAGAGTTAATGTACATCGACCTTCGAAATAAATTATAGCATCGGCAGCCTGGCCCAGTCTTCCATCCGTAGTCCAAGATCGAATTCCGCCATGACGTATCAATGAGTTTTATTAACTTAAATACATTTTAAATGCTCTTAAGGTGAATGAAAACATCGTAAGGAAACCCGTATTCGTATATGTCAATTCGACCTAATTTAGGATATGATACGGTTTCCCTTCTGGGTTGCAGAGTTTAAAAACTGGCGCCCTTGTCAAATATCCTATATAAGGTAGCTAACCCCGATATTGCCTGATACGAAAAGAGATAAGACTGGAACGAAGAAGAAGGTCTTACAAATATGTTTTGCGCCAATGATAAATATTGTGTCAGCCAAAGTTTTACCTTGTAAATGTTGGTTACTATTGCATACAATTTACTTACAAAATTGTGGCTACAAACTGAAGAACCATCAACATAATCCAATTGACTGATAAACTGGCGATGATGTTAACCGTAGCTGCGGAGACCAGAGAGATGAGCAACATAGTTCTACGTCCATAAATGTCAGCCAAGTAACCCCAGAATGCACCACCGATTATTAAAGCTGAAATCAAATTTTCCCCCATATTGGTCCGGGTCTCCTGTGCAGAATAGACCGTCTGCCTCCCTACCAGGCAGGTCTTAAGAGACAAACAAAAGTTAATTGGATCACTACCAATATGACCATTTGTGGTGCTACGCAGCAACTTGTCTGGGTGATCCACTTCCTTACCTATTCCTGCCGCCATAATGACGTTGTCGTGTTCCGGTACGATTTAGTGTGACTTAGTGCTATTATAATACTTTCTGTTTCTGTGGTCTGTTTCGGCAAATTTCGTACCCTCCGATTCATGCTGGGTTCAGTTTCTTTTTTATAGTAATTAAGTGCTTATTATCCTGACCAACACCAATCCAGCAATATACAATACATATACAATGGTCTAGCCATTCACAAGTTATAAATGGTATAACTATGACGATACTGTCTAAGAATTAATCGTCATTTATCTTATTGCTTCAACAAGTGTGAATACGCTGTACGCGAATCGTATACACTGTATTATATAGTCTGCTGGTGTACAAAACCATCCCAATTAATTGATAGAATCAGACGTTACCTACTTCGCAAAAATCCACACTCAAATAAAAATAAAATAATTAATTTGCAAATTCTGCGAAAATACGTGTGACTGTTGTACCGTTCTTAAACATAAAAGACTGTGTGTTATGTAGTGCTTACCTGAAGTCGAAGACCCCAAATAATACCCGATCAACCCACACACAACAACTACAACACCATGCAGTCAACGTACGTTTTGCTTCGGAACCGAAGCATAATCAGGAGAATTAGATCGTACTTCACATACGTCAAGTACTGAGCAATTTTAATTCTACTAAGATTACCACTGAGTAATGGGTACTTGACCATCTCAATTTGTAGGATTACATTATATTACTAACCTACAACTGGCATCGCTGCCAAAATGCCTCTCTGGAAGCTAGTAGTTTCTAGTTCACAAGAACTTGTAGGTACAATGATGGTGCTGCCATAGGAAATGCAAACTAAAGCCAATATGATGAGACCAGCCAATCCAGTCATCATGTAACTGTATACACCGAATCCTGAAATTAAAGTCCTCATCATCTCGGTCGCTACGTTCTTGACAGTTCTCCTCATGATATGTCCCCATATCCTTCTGTTAATTATCATTCTACTGCATTCTCATTTAGAGGAAAACCTACATTTTATTTGGTTAGTACACCACATGGGTGACAGACCGCATGGTCTTGTACCGTCTACTCTTCCTTGCACGAGACGTTGTATAGACTAATTGTCACACGTATAAATATGCCCGAAAAAACTGATTATGATAGATCTATAAATATTTATTTGTATATAATCTATTTTTAAAAACTCCAGCCTGAATGAGCGTTTTGCGATGACAAAGATATCGTCAGTGTAAATTAAGTAACTTTATCTACTTAAATATATTCCATAATTCCCAAAGTTGATGATGTTACTAGACAACTACCAGACGATACTCCTAAGAGACAATAACACTTACGCATACGTACAAACATATATTCATATCAGACTTCGTGTAAAATAGGTAGATTATCGAGTGCCAAATGTCATGGTTCCTATATGCTTCCCTAGTTTTCTCTACATTAGTGACCCTCTTCATACAGAAACGTCAACGCAAACATTAATACCATTTGGAAGTCGGTGAGAAAGTAGTAGGTAAGTTGATGATACCTTTGCAAAGGTCAAGTTGGTGATCATCTTATTTAGCATGCGCATCTTTCAAGTTGCTTGAAAAGAGAAAAAGGCCGCAGAGAAAAAGCAGCAGACAAACCGATCTTAAATATTTCAACTATATTAAATGAATTACAGTTCTGTCTACAGTTCCTCGTTCTACTCGCACTATAATTATTATTATCTATATAGTCTCCATGGTTATTGGAGTAACTGAGCTTGCGAGGTCCATGGTTAAGGAAGGCCCCCTACAAAATAATCTGACGACTTTGTAAGACTAGCGGGCCGTCAGTGGATGCTAGCGGCATCAGACCGGTAGCGATGGAATATATGTAGGAAGCCTCTATCCAGCAGTGGACTTGAATTGGCTAAAATGAATGATGAATGATATACTCACCAGCTTTATTCAAAGATTCTTCAAATGTTATTTTTTCTTTAGTCATTTTATTTTAATATTTTTGTTCCCTAGTTCTAGATTCTTACTAGCTGACCCGGCGAACTTCGTAGCGCCCGTACTTAGGGCTATGAAAAATAGATGTTGGCCGATTTTCAGACCTACTCAGTATGCTCACAAAATTTCATAAGAATCCGTCAAGCAGTTTCGGAGGAATATGGGAACGCACATTGTGACACGAGAATTTTATATATAAGACAATTCCATATCACAATAATCAATCTTAACGCTAAATAAATATTAAAAACACTATTTAAATCATTTTATATATAAGACAATTCCATATCACAATAATCAATTTTAACGCTAAATAAATTTTAAAAACACTATTTAAATCCTGTGAGTTCACATGATGTCACCTTTCACAAGAATGGCGTAATAATACAATGTTTTTGGAGAGAAAATATTATCAATGTTCGTTTAATAAATACGTTTTAAAGTTTCGCGAGCGTTTTCAAGACACTCTCATTATAGACAGCCGACAATTAGATTAAATAATATTATGTTATCGCTATAGAGTTAAAATAATTGTTATCTCGATAACTCGTATTAATACATAATACGAGAGCTATTAATACTTGGGTCACACTATAAGTTTTGCGTAACTTAAAAAAACAACATGTTATAACCAAAATATTATGTTTATTGCTATTCAAAATACTCTTCTTTACATTTTAAGCATTTTTCATGCGATCGAACCATTTTTTAGAACAGGAGGAACACAGATCTGAAGGCATGTTTTCTACGTGCTGATTGAATGCTATCACTGCCTCTTCGGAGTTGGTAAAACCTCTCATAAATTTTTTGATGTTGGGGAAAATACAGAAATCACAGTCGGGGCTATGCGCAGGATGGATGACGAGTTGTACTTTTTCGGAAGCTAAAAATGTCTTTGTTTTGTTGGCCGTTTGTGAAGAAGCATTGTCATGATGTAGGAGAACGCGGCTTTTGGGTCGTCTTTCGAGAACTTTTTCTAAAACCTTGGGTAAACAAATGGTAGAATACCAGTCGGCATTAACAGTCTTGACCTTCAAGTGGAATTGTACAGATGGGACTTGTAGTTGAGAAAAGAAATGTGATCATTTTTTTACCAACGTTTCTCGCCTGCCTCACTTTTGTTAGCCTGTTCTCATTTTCAAACACCCATTCACAAGATTGCTGTATTTTTTTGGGTTCAAAACAACAAATCTACGTTTTGTCTCCTGTGACAATATCAGAAACAGCATTAGAATGTCCGTGATCGTACTTCAGTAGCCACCATTCCAAGCGAGCCCGCTTTTGCACCGCTGTCAGATCATGAGGGATCCAACGACAGCAAAGTTTCTGAACTTTCAATTTTTCGTGTAAAATTTTCTGAATTTGGCTCATATCAATCCCCAGTAGTCCTCGAATTGTCTCATAGGTGATCCGCGTGTTTCCTTCAATTAGCCGCTTAACAGTAGCTACATTATTTTCGTTGACGGCAGTTGAAGACCGCCCTTCACGAAATTCGTCATGTAAAGAAACATGATCCCTCTCAAATTCAGCAAACCATCGCCTCACGGTGCTCAAACAAGGTGCTTCTCTCCCAAAAGCATTTTGAAGACGAGGGGCATAGTCTTGCGGAGAGAGAGTTTTTTTATTAGATTATAGATACCATAGATGTTGTAGGTGCGTCACTACCCTGTGGTCGGGCTGTTAGATCTTAAGTGTTAGTTTATCGGCTACCCAACCCTCCGGATTGGAATACGACAGTGTCATTATGGCGGCAGGAATATATAAGACGGTGGACCCGGGCGAGTTGCTGCTCAGCTCTACCACCATGTTCATGTTGGTAGTGACCCAGTTAACCTACGCTCGCCTTTTACGAGTTGCTTGGTAGGGAGGCAGATTCTACACAGGGGACCCGTAGCAATATGGAGAAAAGCAATAGTAAAAAGTAATCACAAGAATACGTAGCGGATATTTATTATTAGTGACTATATATACCGTGTAGTAATGTTGCGTGAAGTTAAGTAGGGATGGCGGTTATATCTGAAAAATATCTATTTTTAAATCGATTCGAATCGTAACCAAGTAAATCGATTTACACAAAAAAATCGAGGTCTAAAAGAAGCATTTCTAAAAAATTGATATATTTTGAAGTTTTCCTTGACTATGTAATTATTAATCAAATTTTAATAAAAACAAGATAAATGTCATAAATAACGATTTCTTATTGTTATAAATAGGGAATTCAATAAAAACAATTATTTTTTTACTATGTCAAAGTATCAGATCGGGTATAACTGTTTTATACGTTACAGAGCTGAGAAAAAAGAAAATGTAGTTCATAGTTTTCAATACTTAATACTAAAGCAGAAAAAAATCGAATGTCGATTTTTAAGGGTGATATTATATCGATTCAGTGCTACGCACCGATTTTTAGAATCGATCTTTTTGGTTTTAGAAATCGATCTCACATTGTCATCCCTAGTGAAATTAGTCGCTCGCAAGTACTAAGTAGGTACCTACTAATATAATAATCTTTGCTCGCAAGCCGTCACGCGAGAAAGTACCTACATAAATATAGATGTGCCCCTCAAGTACTGTAATTTAATTTATCCGACCTCCAAAGTACCTAATTCACCCAAAAATTCCTTGTGGTGGTGTGGTGTCAGATTAGGGACGAGAGGATATTGGTACAGAAATAAAACTTGATAGTGCATTTTGAATTTAATTATTTCATCATTCCAAAATTTAATTTAAAACTATAATATAATACGATAGTGAGACCATATTTTATTAAAATATACACTTGCATTTTGCTTCTATTTTAGGGTTCCGTACCCAAAGGGTAAAACGGAACCCTATGATTCTCAAGAACTGTAATAGCTACGGTTGAAATACTGTTAGCGGTATAAAAACAAATATTAAAATATATAATACAGTAAATATGTCAGGGGTTTCTTCAGATACTCTTTCTGCACAATCGTCTTGGCTTGACCAATTTTTCTTAAATTTGATTTTCATTTCCTTCTTAAAAGTTTGACGCCTAAGCTATTCTATAGTTTATTTAGCTTTCGCTAAAACCACTTCTTAAGGTCCCGTAGCAAAATGGTAAAAACTTGAACCTAACCTAACCTAACTCCGTTGTCCGTCTGTCTGTCACCAGGCTGTATTTCATGAGGTATGATAGAAATTTTCAGACATAATCAAATATGTGAAATTTCCATGTCACAATGTTAATTACCATACTCCTCCGAAACGGCTTGATCGATTTTTACCGATTTTTAAAAATTATAGCTATCTAATAATTATATATGTACAAAGTTAGATTTTAGAATCGGGTTGCGTTTTTCGTCTTGAATTTGGCTTATTCGGTAGGAAAGCAGCAAGAATAGCGGACGCTGAAACAATAGAAATGATTATATCATTTATACTGGCACATAATATGGTCTAACAGCCGACCATATACAGTGACCATCTACAACATCCCCGTGTTGGTCCGGGTTCCGTTGTAGAATAGGCCAAC
>DVZL01005961.1:0-11686 GCA_018236625.1 Lasaia peninsularis
AATTATCTACAAAAATGTCCGCGACCGTATATGTCTATCTTTTAAGATTAACTCACTAGAACCATTTTTATGGTAATTAAATTTGGTCGAAATTAATGCATTATTTGTTAAGAGTTGTCTCAACGTAATAATATTAATCTTTATCCAAATAAATGTGTTATTGATTAAGAGTATTTCATTGTGAACAAAATATATAATTTATAAAGCTGAGGAGGTGGTTTGCAAGAATAAATGATGCCCAAATAAACTATTACACGCGGACGAAGTCGCGGCCACAGCTAGTGTAGTGATATTACGAGACAAGTCTGCTGTTAATAAGAAAAAACCATCGTCTTTAGACACCATCGATGTTACTAGTGCATTGCTATCTTAAAGTTAACGACTAAGCTCACGTGGGAAAAAGTATCAAAAACACTAACACCCAATAGGGAACACGATTGTTGCTGGTTTGCAGCAGGAATAACAAATGGTACCAATCCAAGGAAGTCACTGCCCTTCTCCTATTTATGACTGTTTGTGCTAGTAGATAATCCAGTAATCTTAGAAATATTACCAGCAGGCAATATTAAATTTATACTGTTGTATTGTAGAATTAATCTTATTGTTATTTATATTTAGAATAAGAATAATTTATTTAGTTTACCAGATTACTCATACTTAGAAACTATAAGATCTGAATTTCTGTTGATACCTATGCTATATCCTTCGTATGCTATCGTCGGTGGAGGCCTATGTTCAGCAGTGGACGTCCTATGGTTGAAATGATGATGATGATGAAGACCTATGCTATAGGAAAAGCAGTGACACTTGCAAAATTTTGGACACCGCCATTCCGCTTTACACAGATTGGGGTAATATTGCAATTGTTTTTTATCAAAAAATGTTTTATTTTTATAACATGAACGGACATTCTATACTATATATAAATAAAAATAATGAAATCACAATCATTAAAAAGGGGGTAAAGATATATTGTAGATTTGTTGATTTTGAGTAAAAATAATATTTATAAATGTACAAGCTTTCCGCCCGCGGCTTCGCCTGTATGAATTATTTTAATAACATAGATAACGTTCAATAGATATTACTAGCCTGAAATACATACCCTCTTTTTAATTAAAGTTTTAAAGTAGACTATGTTTTTCCTCAAGATCAACTCTATCTCTGTACCAAATTTTATCAAAATTAGTTTGGACATAACATTTCATAACAGATAGACAGACAAACACACAGAGTTATTTTCTCATTTATAATATTAGTAGGTATAGCCTGATGTAAAAAAATATAATCAAGTCTTTGTAACCCTATCGTATCATCTAACCGCAAACTCTACAAGATATCTCAATCAAGAAACCAAACCTTAACTGTATCATGCATTAGTCACACCAAATAAACATAATTTTTTAATGATCTTTTTAAAAATATTATAAAAATAATCGCCCAAGTCCGAGTCGAAATTGCTCACGTAGGTTTTCGTACAATATCTGTAAAATCAACAAAAAACACGTTCGTTCACCTTTTATATTATTCTGTTTTTAATTTATATTGTTATAGCGACATAATACATCTGTGAAAATTTTAAATTTCGCTATCACACATAGACAGGCATACAAACAGACAGTCGAACAGCGGAGTCTCAGTAACAGGCCTCCATTTTAATCCAGTGGTTACGGAACTCTAAAAAGAATCGAACACATAGCGGATGACGTTTTAAATATTTACCATTTGCTTATCTCAGTTATCTAAAACTAATTCACGTTAACGTCAATCGTAACCGTAACTCAGGTTTAATTAATATGCATTTTTTGCTCTCAAAAGTAATCGGTTCTGCGCAAGCGGCCACTACGGCGGGGCAGCTGCGAACAACCGGCGGCGCAAGCGCGCGTCCGTCGCGTGCCTACAACGCACGAACGCAGCCGACCGCGCGCGAGCGGGCACGACTTGCGGCGAAACCTCTACACTTCACACACACACACATACCAACGTGTACGAGCTTTCATAGGCCTCCTACAGACCGTAGCTTCTTTACACACAGATATATCTACGAATACGAGCTTTCATAGGCCTCCTACAGACTTTTAATGAAGAGATAACCGTGACCTATAGACGTAGATGTTGTAGTTAATACCCTATTCCTAATATGCAAGTCTACTGTCTACTCTACCCACCGGACTGGAATACAACAATGTTATTATCGCAGCAGGAATAGGTAAGATGGTGGATCTCTACCCGGGCGGATACAACGACATCTGATTCGATAATAAGAGAATATCACCCACCCAGGAATCCGGGAGCTCCTGTGTTCAAGTTGGACACCGACTCCACAAGACCATAGGAAATCAGATAATTGTTATTGATCTGTCATTATTGTGGATTAATACAACCCACCGTCATATTATCTGTCACTTAAATTTGTTGCTTCTGTATGATTCACTCTACATGTTCATTGTTCATTGAAATACAAAATACACAATAATTAGTTTTTTTTTAATCGTGCATGTGAATTTCCAAGCCAACATTGATACATTTTAAAGGTTTATGAGGATGTATTATCAGTCGTGGGAATAGCTTCACCCTTATATTTCATAACAAATATTACTAATTCAAAACATAAGAGTGTGTTTGGAAATTAAGTGTGATGGAAGCTGATGGAAAAAGTAATGTGAAGCTGAAATCAAATTTTCTAGTCAGTAATAAAAATTGTAGGTGAAATTAATTATTAACAATTCTACTTTCATTAAAAAATGAAATTAGAAGTTGTTTATTCTACACTTACAAAAGATGAAAAAGCTATTATTGTCTTTGCTTTTAACATAAAATGATTTACTAAACCATAGATAAATAATCATAAAAACGTTATATTACATGTTTTTCTAAGTTTTATTGTAACATGATTTATTATGGAAATACTATTGCAATGTCTAGATTGAAACAAAAAAAATATTTTTACATTATTTATTTTGCAAAATTGTAATAATCGGATATGGTTCGGATTGGTGTATAAATTATGTAACACTGTCTTATTTTGGCGTATGAGACTTGGAGTTTTTGAGGCATATTCTTTCAATAGAAGATAGCAAGAGAAGAAGATAGATAGAAAAATATCAATATCTATAAGTCCAACGAAAATATGTATCATCAATATATTATTCACATAAATTATTTTTAAAAGACCCATCAGTTAGGGCTAAGAAATACCAGCTTCTTAATATATAGTTGCACTTGTGCTCAGCCTAGGTAATAATTGCACCCACTTATACTCTTAACTGGTTTGGTTATGCGAGGCAAAATTGCAAGTATCTTTTTAAGCATTCGTCAAACGATCATCCCCTACTGGTAGTTTATTTCAAATATGCAAGCAACATGATAAACAAGACATACAACTAAAAAACTAGACAGACAAATGAATGTAACATGAACAGTTACATACAAATTATTAACGATTTTCGTTCGTGTAGTCTTTTTTTTTGTTTATGTATTGGTAACATGTGGTTAATTTATTTTTAAAAATCGAACAATTTTCTTTAAAAGATTTTTTTTGTTTATTTTAGAGTAGATAGTTTTAGTGCTGGAGAGTGACATAGGCTACTATTTATCTCTTTCTAACCCCCCACTTCCCTAAAACGGTGGGTGGAAGTTTGTATTAAGCCACGAATTTAACGGGAGCTAAGCAGAGGGCTTAGGAAGCTAGTATATTTATAAGCTTTTGAACTTAAGCTAGTGGACCTAGTTCAGCCATGAACTATAAAATTATAGAATAAAAAAAAAACTTGCACATTAAATATCTATTGATGTCCCAAGGCATCTAATATTTGGCATACGTTCGTTCGACAATTTTTGCATATGAATTACCAAAACATGCATTAGGGTATTTTTTTTACAATCAACATTGTATGAGACGCGGGTTCTATTAACAAAATGCGAATATTCATACCGGCATTTCCGTCGCATCTAGTTTGTCTTGTTTCGCAACAAGTTTTAACAATTAATAAGGCCAACGGAAATATCCTCCCATCATCTTCCTTCCCATCTATTATCAAAAATACATTGCAATATGGTTTCTTCGCGGACGTGATCGGCTTGCAGTCTTACATTGTCTTTTTTTAAATTGAATGTTACTTTTAAGTCTTTTTGGTCCACATTTAGTGTGTTATTATAGTGAGCAAAATGTAACCCGAGTTATAGCACGTGTTTGCAAAGCTTTTGTTATTTTAATTTTAAAAACGATCGCACCTTAATGTTTTACTGATCGAATAACATTTGCCCCGTGTCTTTCTACCAAGTAGCTCGTAAGAAGAAGGCATAGTTTAGATGGGTTGACCACTGGTGATCCACGGCCTTACCTATTCCAGCTGCCATTATGACATGGTCGTGTTCCGGTCGGGAGGATAGGGTATTCGGTAGTCTTACACAAGCCGGCGCTACAGCTATAGTTTCTATAGGCCACGCTTGCCTCTTACTATCAGGAGAGACGTGTGCTTGTTCGTATGAACTAAATAAAAAAAACGTCTTATTGCTAACTGGTTACAACGTGTTGCTTTTTAATTTCGCCGCAATGATTTTTAAAAAATAAGCCGTAATTATTTAGCTATAAATAATATATTTATATTTATGATGGCACGGATCACCTGGAGGGATTATTAAAATTTTAATATATCTTGGTCCAGTAACTTGAACATGATTGATAAGGTGTTTAATGCCTGCCTCTACTCGTCTAATTATTTGAAATTGAGGCAAGTTGAAGCTAAAAACCTGGCCAACTGGAAGCTGTAAAAAGTTTTGAACAAGGCAATCTGGTTTTAATATACGAAGATAACACTTGAGTGGATATTATAAGAATTGTATCACTAAAACTGACATTATGAGAATATACTGGAATGTTATAGCGAGAGTAACGTCGTCAGTCTAGTGTCTATGTAAATATTTATTATCAAGATAGATATCTTGTAGTGGGTATATATTTGTGGTTATTATAATATATTAGTCGTATTATTTCATTAAAAACATTGTTTTTTAATGTTGTCGTCGTAAAATGCAGAGTGAGTTTTATTACATAATATTTTAAATATTTAAATTGGGTGGAGTAAAACAAGAACTCAACAAAAAAAATCTAAAAATAAATTATCCTAACTACTTCGCAAGGGACGTTAACATATATATGTGGGTGTGAAAACATTGTATAAAAGTAACGATATATTATAGAAATATTAAAAAATCTATAGAAATATTAAATTTCTTGAATTAATTAATTCATTGTAAAAGAAAGCTTTATTCACCATAATATCGAATTAAAAGTAATGGTATTTTGTTTATGTAGCATTTTATAACCCTACAGTATAAAAATTATTGATAAATAAGATAATTTTTATTAATGATAATAATATCACCTAATAATAACATTTTGTTATCTATACAAAACGTGTATGCCAAATTTCAAAATATTTGTTTGAGGATAAATCTTTAAAATTAACTCACTAGATTAATTAACGTACACACTCCAGAAAACAAATTGAATATAAGATTGTAAACATGGGAACATGTTAGTCTTCACAAAGACCTCCTTAAAAAACATATTTTTTTAGTAAATTTAGTTTATTTATTCATAAAAAAAAGTAGTGAATATTTTCGAATTTAGTTAAAAATATGTGATTCCGAGCTATTACATTTATCAACTATAACTAACATGATGTGTTACTTATATGATTTAATTATAATGTAGCAAATATAAATAACTTATGACTATTTTGTAATTAATAATAGCGTCATAACTAGCTCGTGGGCCACAAGCCCGACGACATTTAAAGAGTCTAGACTATGGTATTCTGTTACCACTAGAAAAATCATTTGCATATTTCCTGACTTTTCCATAAAAATAGACTGTTTTTACAATAATGTTGTACACCTAGTGGTATACATACCTATCTATTTAAAATCACTAAAATCAGTCCACCACTAACATCGCGAAACTATACTTTTATATATAGCTAGCCACTCGACCGCCTCGTTGGTCGAGTGGCTTGCGTATACGCCTAATCACATCGACTAACCGCGAGGTTCGGGTTCGATTCCCAAAGGGGACAGACATTTGTGTGATGATTGATGAATGTGTATGTAATTCCGGGTCTGGGTGCTTATTAAATTTATTCTTGTGTCTATTTAAGTATTTCTATGTATTAGTATCGTTGACTAACACCCATAATACAAGCATTTAATTTGCTTACTCTGGGGTTAGATCAATTTGTGTAATTTTTCCAGTAATATTTATTTATTATTTATGTATTACATGTAAGATTGATAAAGCCATGTTTATTTATCCTAATCTATATCTTGCGCTATCTCATTTTAAATACTTGATTAGTATATGGCTCATGTAATATTACTTTCCTAATTTGTAAAATCTATTACCATCTAATTTAGTCGTGTTTTTAGTGACCTTCAGGAAGTAATAGAATGTCTGCATCTCAAATTTTGTGATAATCGGTTCTGGTGCTAGTTCAAGTATTTTTAAAAATCTTTCATATTTAATTAATAATAATATTACGTGTTTTAATCATAGAACATATTGAGAAAAAAGTTAAGATAGAGCGTTATTTGTCATATTTAGAGATGTTAGATTAGGATGAGATATTAATAAAAGAGTTATAAATATTTTAATATTTATTTACAATCACAACCAAAACAGTGATCCTTGGTAAATGTTTTGATAGTATTCTTTCACAATCTTATGCAATTATTAGGAATTCGTCTTATTGTACTAAATATATATATACAATAATAGTCTTTGTCTCAATATTATATTTAGAAATGCACATCGATTCTGTTATAATTTAATTCTAAGTACCAATTTCTATTACTTAAAGTCACTTTAATTTGTACATAATTAATCCTTAAAAATATTGACTAGATAAAATTTTAAAACTTAATATAACTGTAGGAGATTTATTATACTAAATATAAGGCTACGTAAAGGCACAGCGTTATTTTAAGTCTTAGTGAGTACAACTAAATGCCTATATGGGAACAATAAATGATTATTTCAGTCTTGTTCGCTATTTCATCCATATACGAAATGTATGCGGTGTTCGGTCGTTTCTCATCCGCTCATCGGAATTTTTCGATTGCGTCGTTAGAGTCCACCATTATCCACTCTCATTAGGAATATACTGATTGAGCCTAATTAGAGGTTCTCTGAGAGTCTCTCGCGCTCCAGCGATTGGCTCATACTTGAGGCAAATACTTGTTATTTTTTCATTTTCAACAAGTCTCAATGGCCATGATTTGAACTCAGTATATCACGATATCTGTGGACAAAAGAAAAAAAAACGTTAAAAAAATCATAGTCACAATTTGTTAATAAAAATCCGTATGATGATTATCAAGGAAGATATTTTCCATAAGAACCTAAAGCGGCACCAGATGTTTGTTTAGTGCTCAGCAAATATTGTAACACGTGTGCTTCCCTCATCGCACTTATATTTCCTTTTGAGATTTAGACTTCCGGTACAATAAATTAATAGCCAACACGGGGTTCAGTTTTTTCGCAAATCCCAATATAGCTTTCAATATCGCTACCAAGATTCATGAATTCCAAAGAAAAGCACTCGAATGAGAGATTGTTGACAGATCACGCTGACCGGATGTCAAGTGGCAATTTACACTTGTATCTTCATTGCAAAGGTTAAAAACAATTGAAGATACATACTTAAAAATACTCTTTTATTTCGGTAAACAAAACACTTCTAAAAAGATAAAACCACTTCTAATGCAGTTTTCTCACAACATGCGGGATTCGCCGCAGAATAGTTAGATGTAATTGCTGTTCTCCAAGTAAAAAGAAAACTGAATGCGGGTTTCATTAAGCTAGGAAATAAAAACTATAATCTATCACTATTCATATTGAATAACATTTGCCAAGGTTTTTTTGGAATTATATAGGTAGTATTTTATGCTTTTGTCAGTGACAACCTTTTGTCGCTATGTATCTGACAATGAATAGAGTATATGCCATGAGTGAATGCGCAATCATAATAGGAAATGTTTACCTTTTGGCTTGCGAGCCGAAGGGTCCTAAATCTTCTTTGTAAATTGTATAGCTTAAAAATAACCTGACTCGGTAGACAACCGTGGCAAACGTACCTATACAGAAAAAAGTTACGCGACTTTTTTAATATACGTACCTACCTGAGTATATTAAATCGCAAAAAAATGTGATTTTGTTTCTTTAATTTTAGCCTCAAAATTAGAAATAGTGTATGTGTATTAAAAGTAATTGATATATAAAAAGCTAAGCAAGTAGGTATATGATTATTTCACTTGGCATTCTATACTCTCTGCTTACGTCGCAAACGACCTGGCTTGAAGATAAGTATGTATATTGGTTATGTCAACAACGTCGCGACATTAATGTAAACATACTGATAAGGATTTGGATTATTCTATGTGTTGGCGTTAACGTAAACTTAATTTTAGGGATCCATTCATAACAGGCTTCTTATCGCCGTATTTTTTTCGTAACCTTGCCCTTATCAGGGTTACGTTATATTGTGCTTAACATCTTTCAATCTTTCAATGTTACTAACTTTAAATTATTTAAAAGTTACTTATTTTAATCAAAATATTATTAAAACAACAATAAATAAAGTGTTATAAAATTAGAATGAGGTGAAGCCGTTTATCCATAATTATCAAATCAAAAAAGAGAAATCAGTTATCAAAAAAACTACAACTCGAGGATTAAAAAAAAATAATAAAAAAATACTCACTCAAAGTCATTGTTGCTGCCACCAAGATATGACGTCTAGAAGTTCTTCATCTTCTGGACTCATTGGGTCATAGGAGTCGTATGTGTCTTGACAGTTGGGACCGGCAGAGCTTTCGGATATTAACGATGGTGCCGGAGAGTGAGATTCTTCTGAAGAAGGCGGAGTTTGAGGTCCATTTGTGTTGAGGCTTAGATTTAACTGTGTTTCGGAACAACCCTCTTCACTTTCATCCAAAAGGCGTTTTAAACTTTTAATGTATTCAACTGCTAATCTCAAGGTATCTACTTTGCTTAACTTTCGGGACGACCCTCTTCCACCCACCAAAGCCGCTGTGACAGCTGACGGGATGTGTTGCCTAAGCGCTGCAAATCCATTATTAACTTGTTTCACTCTATTCCGTTCTCTTGCGTTTCTACGAGCAACAGACGCCGGTTGAGAAGGATATTGCTGAAGGTAGTTTCTCTTCTTACATCTGCTGTCTACTGGAGCCGGCGCCAATCTTCGGGGTGCAACAGTTTGTAGTTGCGTAAGTTTGGGATTAACACCGAGATTTTGGTAACCGTGGATCGCCGCCATCGGCATCGCGTTTGGGAGTCGTAAAGATAAGTGTGCACGAGTGCGTGCCGCGGAGGTTGCCGGTGGATTGGCGGAGGTGGCGTGCACCCCCGACTCTAAGTAGTGACGCGCGGCGGTGGGGCGCGTGCCGAGCGCGCGCGCACGCACGGGCCGGCCTCCCCTCGCCCGCTCGCTACTTGTTGCGCTGATCAAAATACGCCGGCATTTATTATGCCATAGAACCAGTAGACTCGCGCTGCTATTGTACATGTTGCACATAATTATTCTGTCCATTACCTTGTTCGGCAGACCTACTCTTATCTAGTGGACATTAAGGAAAGATTCGCATGTGATACTGGATAATGAACGTGAATAATAATATTGTTTTAATAACAAACACATACTTATATCTTCACGGCAGGTTCCTTGCGGGGTTGGTGGAGAGTGTGGAGTACCAAGTGTCCTCTATGTACTCGCCTGGCTGCCTCAACATTCATTACTCTCTTCATACAAACAAGCCGGTTTCGGAGACCCTTGCCACCAACTAAGCAATAAATAATTTTGCATTTGAATAATTATAAACAAAAGTATTTTTTTAATACTTATAAAAATAGACTCTTTTAGGAATTACAATAGTAAATAAAATTGTATTGAATGAAAAGTCAGGTGACGGACATGTAGGTGACATGGTCACTTCATGGGACTTAAAATCGTTTGCTAATCGTAAGTGTTTAAGTACCTCTGCCTACACTTTCATTGACGCGGGCGTGGTGATATTATATTATATTTTATAATAATATAAAGTCTTTAACAGTTTATTTTCATATTTTTTATTGTTATTGTCAGTGATAGAATTTATTAAAGACAATTCATAGCCATGCTTATAATATTCTTGTAAAACAGGTGGTAACCTATTATACAAAACATAGAAATTTAAAGTAACCAACTGCATTGTAAAATCTAATAAGTTATTGATATGTATAAAATACACAGACCAAATATTTTTCTATACACCCCACTTCTTACACCCTGAACTTTTCATCATATATTTTAATAAGAAATTATTTAATTAAATTTGGTATTACTTACTTCAATAAGAAAATTAAGATGAAAATTTTCATCAATATTATTTGATTAACACTCACTGAATAATTGACAATTAGTTGAAAAATATTAATGTATTAATTTTTTATAGTTTCCGTTAACGAGAGTAGTTTCCGAATGTGGATGAAATGTGGATTCAATAAAAAAACTTAATAAGTTTAGGTTAAGGGAATAATAATTATAAAATGTGAAATATTTTTAAAGCATAAAATGAATGATAAGACAGACAATACAAATAAATAAATACCACCACGCTAGTATCCCCGGAATAGGCCACTGAGACTCTAATATGATGGATATAAATAATAAAGAGAATATAATAATAAGGATTCCTCATAAATCAATTTAATTGAGTACATTTTATAGTTATTCAGATTAGTAAATAGTTCTTTGACATGTTTTTTTTCATATTTTCAGGATTTTCTAAGACTTTACCAAGAAATAACACAAAACATGTTTTTTTCAATGTTGGTAGTTAAAATTTTTTATGTTATATCAAAGATTTTTTGTGAGAAAGTTTTATTAGTCAAAAAATGAATTAATTTTTAACTTTAAATGAACAATTTAACTTTTTCATAATACTGTTATGACAGAGCCTATATCGAATGATAGATACACAAAAGTATGTTTAGTGATTTTTAAAACTCTTATTTTTAATATCGCCGGCTAATCGTGGGTGCATATGTATCTCCTACGCCTTTCGGGATACGGGTTATATATTTCATGAATTTTAACAATTCTGTTCAAGTTCCATCTAAATTTTTAATGAATTTATCATCGATGAATTTTACCAAAAATGCCACAGAATATCAATGATACAAAAGTCTGCTATGCCTCTCTGTCAATGCCCATTTAATTATATTATTCACAACAGTTTTTTGTAACATTTGAACCGGTAGTTGTATTAGTAGCTTGCAGCCTGGCTAAATATATGTCGCCAAGCTCGGCTAGTGGCGTCAGGTCGTAGGCAGGTGCGATGGCGTGTGCGGCACACGTTCTGACGTTCCACAACGCGTGATGTATACGACCTAATTTGATTCATTTTTATTGCATTTGAATATTATACGTTTAAATTTTGTGAATTCTACAAACAAAACTATAAAACTTTTATATAGTTTTGGATAGATAACTTTTTTTTATGGTACTGGAAGGCAAACAAGTAGATGGATTTCCTGATGGTAAGAAATACCTATAGACACCAAAGGTGGAAATGGTGCGTTGCCAACCTGAGGCTGGGATGGTAAGCCTCTTGCGTGTGTATGTTT
>DVZL01005962.1:0-11686 GCA_018236625.1 Lasaia peninsularis
GTAACTGTGTAGATTCCAACAGAATATAATATATGTCGTCTAGGCGAATAAAAAACGACAGCAGAAAACATTTTTTATATTTTTACCCTTAAATAAAGCAAAATTACTAAGAATGTTTCAGTGAAATAACCCCTATTCAACGGAAACATTCTTCGTATAATAATAATAAAGCCAATTTTTTTTTATTTTAATTCCCTACAATTTATTAACGCAGAGACCAATTTTAGTTATTCATATTTTATTTCATACGAAGTATTTTTTTATTTCCAAGTCATAAAGTTTGAGTATTTTTTTACAAATTTCCTGAATTTTAAACTGGATTTGCAGTTTCTCAGGAAAGTTCTGTGAAAAAAAATATAGAAACAGAAATATTACCTACTTATATTTTATGCATAGGGTAGCATGAAAGACAGCCTCAGATCACATTTGTGACTTGTTTATAGAATTCTAATATGTACCACTGCATTGGAACGCGGACACTCCCTGAAAATATCAGGTCAAAGAAAAGCTATTCTTATTTTTGCGCCTGTGGTGTCGCCTGTCAAGACCGTTAGCCGCGTAGGGTCCTGGATTTAATTCCCAGGTCAGGCAACATATCTTAAATTTTTTTCAGATTATTCTGAGTAAGCATTACATTGGCCGGGATTGTAATGTGCCCGAAGTGGCGGTAGGCTTGCTGCCTATCACATCTTGGGCTCTAGTATCTTGGCTAATCGTGGGTATTCTAGTATATCTACTATACGAGTTACTTACGACTTACGAGTACTGGATATACTAGCACACCCCTGCTTATCCCTTCGGGGATAATAGGCGTGAAGGCACTTTTTAAAAAAAAGTTTTGTAAGCATTACACGAAATACTAAAACTTTGTCTTTAGAGTCCAGACATCTATTCTACGGATTTTGATACCATCACTAAGCCATTGTGATCGTTGCTTGAAATTAGGGTACCCGATAGACTTGTTCATGTGGTGTTAGAACCCGACCATAGAGTAGCAACATCAGCAGTGCCGGATAAAGCTGGCGCGGGGCCCGTAGCAAATGTGAAAAAGTGGCCCTAAAATTACTTTGAAAAGCCATCGTTCACTTTGAGAATAGCTAAAAAACTTTTCCATTCCATATTTTACACATTTGTGTTTTATTTTGGCACAGGTGCGGGGCTCTCCAAGGCACGAGGCACGAGGCCCGTAGCATTTGCTGCCTCCTACTATATGGCTAATCCAGCACTGAATATCAGCATTGGTGGTTTGCTAGCGACGAATTTATCTTAATGTCAGGAGAGCCTTTTAGGTACTTGTTTGCTATCTCATAACAGAAGACAAATGTTCCTTGTAATATCATGTTACTCAAAGTTAGTAAAATAATTAATATATAGCTTAAAACTTAATCAAGGAAGGTATATTTAGTTAATTGAGAAACAAAGTAATTTAACTGTTAACATAGAATGTAGCTCGATTGTTATAATAATAGTCGAGGCATGGCAGTAGGAACCCGATGTAATAACTCAATCAACGTAATTTCAAGACAAAACCTTTTTTTATTTTTAAGCGTCCAACGTCGGCTGCAGCACACAAAAAGTAAGACCCAGCGCTGGTCTGAATAATGAGTTGCGTGAATTTGCCGTAAAACAAACAAAATTGAACCTTAAAATCTTCAGAACCTTGAAATGAACCTTAGAAATCTCTTTATACAGCCTAATGACATAAAACCAAGGTGGTATTGGAGTAAAATGTTCTAAAATGAAAATGAAACACTTTATGTGACAGTGAATTTATTTGAGCTAAAAGTTGCTTGTGTTTGTTTGTTTTTGTTGTGGTAAAACGAAAAATAAATCGAAACTGATAAATCCTCTTGCATATTATTATAATCTTGGTTAAAATTCTGAACGTTATTTTTTAAATCAAAGATAACTTTTTAAATAGCTAAAGGTAAGAAACTCTATGCAAGGGCCGGTCCGTAGTCTCATAAAACTAAATAAAAAACAGAACAACTCTATTCTGTGAATCAGGTTTCTTAAACCTTCGGTTTATTAGATATTTTGTAATATTTAGCCATTAATTACATTTTTTGAATTACTTATTAATATTTTTATTGTTTTAGAAAATGAAATGAAATGCCTAATATGTGTGTTTAAAGTTGTTACAAAACAAAAGTTTTTAATTATACCAACACATTCTACCACAACGTGGTGTGCAAATATTTTAAAACATAATTTATATTTATTTACTTATTTATTAACATGTATATTATATACTTATTATCTTATTATTTACAAACATTATTTTACACTCGACTTATTTTAACTCTGTATACTGTCTACCATAAAAAATGTTTTGTATGTTATTTTATTATTTTACATTTGTCTTTTATTAAATTGTTTTTCTTTTAAAAGTGAATATAAAATTAATGAATATCAAGTAACCAGAGTAGCATTGAACATTTTGCGTTATTTTTAAAATAGGTGGTCCAAAAACTATTATATTGTTTATCTATTTCCAATTTAATTAAATCCTTCTTTATCTTGGATTGATTATTGGGAGAGTAACATGATCTATGAGTTTTTTCAATTTATCTGAAAAACAAAAGATGCCTAATCGTGGGTATATAAGTATGTACTTCTACTTCTCCTTTCGTGGATATGAGCGTGACTATATTTTTTATTATAACAAATGGTATTTACTTACCTATTGATAAAGTATTGAAACCATAACGTGACCACTGTAAGTATACGCACTTATTTTTATATTCATAATTTTTATAAAACATGTTTTAGAAAGTTTTTACTATAAATCTAAAGAAAATGTTGTTTAACCCTGTCTTGCAGTGCCGAGATTTGAGGGCGAGGGGCAGGGAATACGCCGGGAAGGAAAGAAGACGTTGAAACTGTCATCTGGCTCTACAAGTCTCTATACAAAACTTGGTACGTTCGCCGACCGCTCGCCGATCACAACTCAATCTGTGGCGCGCGTGCAACCGAGTAGTACGTTCCATTCGTTTTGTGTTTAATATTTAAACTTAAACATCGATATAACACAAAGTTTAGTTGGAGTTACGTAGAATGAATAACATTTGTAAGTTTGTATGAACATGGATGAGATTTGATGGTTTATTCGTGATAACGTTGTTGTGCTTTTTTTGGATTTTTCTATAAACTCTCAAGTGAACACAAGCCATGTGACTAAGTCTGGAAAGAAGAAATAAAAGTATGTGCTTTTTTATTTATGTTAACTATAGAGTTCGGCTCTAGATATCTAAAAGTTTATAATTATTTATATTTCATAATTTAGTAAAAAAGTAATTCTATTCTATAGCGTAAGTGTTATTGCCCATGGTAACTTATACTTTTTGTCATACGTGGGAAATACCTTTAAGCCCTACAACATATAGGTACTACTAACTTTTAGGGGTGTTATTTCGTGTTGTTGTTTTTTGTTTTTTGTTGTTCGTATGCTTATTATATTTTTTTGTTAATTTCAATTACCTTAATCCTTTTATTGGTTACTTAATAGAGCAATAGTTTTATTTTTCACATATTTAAATAAATGTAACGTTTTATATAACTTGGGGATATTAGGAAAAATTAAAGTCCCTACATTTGTTAGTAGAGCTTGAAATTTCTGCTAAGTTTACAAGTACAAGTGTTAAAATATTTGATTATGGGATTGTATGTACTTCAATAAATACAAAACAAATTAAAACACGCAAATAAAATAATTAATATATATGTCTTTATTAGATTTTTTTCTTATCTAACAGATATAGGAAAGAGTCTTCCTTATGTTCATGTCCTCCTTGTGTCCATCGTATTCCTAATGATCATTCAGTTATGGGCTCTATTTTTTTATTTTTTCTCGTGATCATATTGTAATTATTAAATTTTAATTAGGTACTGATTTCGTAAAATCGTTTTGAATCATTAAATATACATTGACAAGTCGTCGAAGTTAATAATTAGCCATGCCGGAGCAAACGTAAAGCTGTGTGTGCTTTAGATTTGGCGGCATCGAGAAAATAATTATGAAAAAACTGCGTCCAACTTTTCCCTCAATCCCGCCAAAATTCCGTTATTGTCTCTTCAGGCATTTATAGTTTTTTTACTTTTGCCTAAATTTTTACTTTTGATATATTAAAAAAAATCTTTTCTGTGTATGAACTGCGGCAGCACCAATACCGCATGTGTTTCGGTATCCCCTTTAAAAAAAGATCAAATGCCAAGCTATCAAGCTGCTCGAAAGAGCATAGACCTACTTGTCTATTATCGAGATTTTGTTATTACCTTACAGTGAACAGCTTGTTCGTTTGCCTCATTTTCCATGAAAAAGAGTAAAATATAAACGTGGATTGAATCGCATCATTTATATCGATGGTGTCTTTAGATGATGTTTGTGACTTATCATAAGAGTCGCTTGCTTCCTAAGACTGAAGAGATGAAAAGGTGCGAATCGACAATTTTTAATACTATTGGTTTTAATAGATGACGATTTTTCTTTTGCCTAGAGAGCTCTACGGTTTGTTTGCGTTGTAATAAATATACGGTCGGATTTATGCATTAATTATTGACCCCATAAAATATTCAACAAATAAGAGATAGGAAAGACTTTTCTTATACATAATCTGAGACGTTTTATTTTGTCAACAAATTATGGAAGTCGATTACAAAATACGTCAAACATCTCATAAGTTATTCGCAAGGAAACCTCAACACGAACATTGTTTCTCGACTCGTGATTCGGAATAGTAATAGATAATTATTTATAATAAGTGACACATTATTGTTCTTGCCTTCCCGTGTCCTTAGCTGTAATACGAACGTGATCTGAAATAATGAGACACTATTTCAGGTAAATAAGCTGTTCACGGACGGTTATAAAATAAAGTTAAACGCAGTAAAACTGCAAAAACCGATTTCAACTTCATTGTCATGTCATCTAGATAAATAATATTTTTATTGGTATTTAAAAATGTGCTGAAATTGCAGTAAAATCGTTGAGACCATCCTTAAAGTAAGCGGCTTCGCCGCGTGAATTATTTTAATAATAACGATAACATTCAAAAAGCAGTTTTTTGCCAACTCATAATACCAATTGCGTAAATACATACCTCCTTTTTAATGTAGGTGATTTAATAGTAGCCTATATGCTTTCTTATGTATAAGTTATCTTACTGTAAAGTTTCATCCAAATCCGTCCAGTAGTTTGTTCATGAAAGAGTTACACCATCTATACATAAATTCATCAATATCTACAAAATTTCGCATTTATAATATGAGTAAAACTAGTAGTAGTGGTTTTAATTACCAATATAAATTGAATAAGCACTGAAATCCAGACATATGAACATTTTTCAGAAAATATAAAAAATACGACTCTCTTAGTTGAGAACAAAATAAAAGTTATGTGTCGTTAGCTGTTTATTTTGCATAAACAATACCCAAAATACATATACCTCAAAGATATAGCGGTGTTAATATTTTTGCGACAAATTCTATAGAACTCTACAATTTTGTACGTCAATATTTAGTCTAGTAAGTAAAAGCAGGTGCACTATAAGCAGCTGAGGCCGACATTCGGGACAATTAGATAAAAGGTCATCTATTTGTAGTTTGTACCCACTATTTTTAAAATAATACATATTTTAATAAGTATAATTGCTACAAACGTACAGATCTAAGCGGTTTCTCCTGTATTTTTATTACGCTGTTCCATAAGAACACAAGGTGTGATATTTATAAATGATTGCCATGTTGATTTGATATGATTTTCAAGATTATTAGTCAAATGTTTTCTTGTCAAGCAGCTCGATGAAAGTATTTGGTAGTTGAGTTTGGTGTTGCTAATCATTAATCACATTACATAATTCTTCCGATATTAACGCCATAATACAGAATCCTCATAATATTTTAACGTCAACTGTTTTCTGGAGTATAAAATTTTACCAATATTTTTAACGTCAACTGTAGGTATCTTGAAGTACAGAATCTTGGCAATATTTTAACGTCAATTGCACCTTGAAGTACAGAATTTCCCAATATTTTAACGCTAACTGTAACACAATGGCGCGAAGACGCACGTAGTGTCCATAAACCAAGCTCATCGGTCCTTGGTGATTTATTGCAAGCCGCCAATAACAATGTTACTCCGTGACTGACGTCTCGCCGTGTTCTGGTATTAATGATGGTGTTCGTCACGTATCCATTGTTTAGGACAGAGGTTCCCAATTAGTGGTATGCGTTGCCCCGGAGGTATAAATAAATAAATATCCCTGGACTCTTACATAATTTAGTCTAACCCTAAAGTAATTATGCATGTTAGTTCGGTAAAGAGTTTGTTTACTAAAGAGGCAGCTAGTAATTTTAAAACGTAGGTACCATATTATAAAATCATTTAATCATTTTTTAACAGAAGTAACCGCTAGTATGTCTGTACTTTTCTTCATAATTCTAACTTTAATAGTCAGTAATATAATATAATAGTTACATAATTTAGATAATGCATATGAATTGTGTAAAAATATAAGATCGCTCAATATTGTTATATTTATTTGGTAGGTAGATAGTACATTATTAATAGTTGCAACTGGCTCAATATCTTAATGTAAGCAAAACAAAGTTAATTTTACATTATTAAACATTTTTATCTACAGACAATGTTTGTTACGAATGCGAAACTCCGTACACCGTTAAACCTAATGAACGAGTGAATTAATGCAATAATTGTTAATAATAATTATTACAATAAGTATTATTATACAAGGTCACTGGAAATAGGACGTATTCCTGTTAGAGTGTCATAGATGGGGTCAAAAGCAATAGATTTAGTCATATGACATTGTATCCAAACTTTACGCTTTTCGAGTTATTGAAGTTAGTTACCTAGCAGGAGATAATAAAAAAACCTAAATAAAAGGAGTACTTTTTTATTTGAATTTTAATTCGCCTAAACTATATTTTTTCTCCAAAATTACAAAACCTTCAATAACTTTACTGTATGATTTTACATTTTGTACACAAAAATTGGTAATAGCTTCAGAGCAATCTCTGCAAGACAACCTTCATTTGGTGAGATGATAATTTAAGACCCTGAATCAAATACGAATATGGCATACTTTTAATTTAAAAAAAATCGCTGCAATGTATTAAAACAACAAAAACACCGCGGACAACAGCTAGCTATGTATAAATATATACAAGATATCTTTGAAATGTATATTTATATTATTCTATGTCAAAAAATTTACTTATGCTAACTCGTCATCTATTTCCAGTTAAACAGAGATCTGCGTTCGGTGTATACGTAACTTTAGAACTTGGGACAAGATAATGGTGCCGATTCTGAAGCCTAAAACTATTTTAAGTGTCATAGCTTAGTCTAATTTAGACGTGGAAATTGTAAGTTCTTTTCTTTCGTTCCCAAGATCTACATTAATTTATATTACCAATTATTTTGACAACGATATATTTGGTAAATGGTTTTTGTTTTGTAATTTAAGTACTGTAATTTTTCACCAAATCTTTGCAAGATCCATTTAAGTTTGAGGCAATGAGCGAGGTCCCAGTTAGCATAGGTCTAGCTACACCTCTGCTAAGTGTTTTTTTTTTTGCGATAAAAAATAAAAGAGACAACTTTTAAGGCTTGATGGATATAATATGTATTTCGAATGATAGATTAAACGTCTGTATAAATGCCGCGCACAAAGGAATCTGTCAGTTTTAACTAGTTTTGTCTTCATTTTTTTATCACCTCGATGATGGATATGAATATGTGTATTCCCAAATCGGGATGCTTATTAAGTTTATTCCGGTACATATTTAAGTATTTCTGTAAACTTATATCGTTGATTAATAGCCATAACAAAATCATGTATTTTGCTTATTTTTTGGTTGAACAAATTTGTGTAATTTGTCCTATACCTAATATTTATTTAATTTTATTTTATGTTCAATATTGGGAATGACTTGCAACTTGTCATATAAAGGGACCTCATTTATCGTCGGATAATCGTGTGTGCACATTATTATATTTAACTTGAAATAAGTGGTTTAGTTAGAGCACAGCAGAATTACCACCACCGTGTATAATCTTTATTTAGTCAATTGACTGTGCATGTCGTTTCAAGGGTATTGGATTACTTGACGCGCTCTGTCTACAAAAAGCTAGAAAGTGCTTAGCTCCGTATGTCGTGCTTGTCGACTTGTGTTTGGTTTGATATGTCTAAACCCACGCTATTCTCAATACCGTTATTATCTCAAGTAGGTATGTTGCACGACATTTCATGATGAAAATTTAACAGTTTACGACAGCGGTGAGAGAACTTTTATCTAATAAAAGGAAAAACGGGACTCTATTATTAAGTATCCGCTGTCAGTCTGTCTGCATGTCTGTCACCAGCTGTATCTCCGAAACCGTAATAGTTAGAAAGTTAAAATTTTCTCAACTGATGTATTTCTGTTGTCGCTATAACAACAAATACTAAAAACAGAATAAAATTAACATATAAAGGATGCTCCAATACAAAAAACCTATTTGTATAAATAATAGTACGGAACCATTCGCGTGAGTACGGCTCGGACGTGGCCGGTTTCATTTTTATCGTTCAATGATTATAAATTAAAGATACTACATTTTGTATCAAATTGAATACTAATTTATCAGAAGTATATTAAAATTTAAACACTTTACTTATACTTTTCCTAGACCAAATTGTTCGTGTGTCTAATGATGTAGAGAAAACTAGGCAAGTATGCAGAAGGCACTTGGAACTCGATACTCTCTGCCTACCTGCTAGTAACATGGCGTTTAGAGAAAAAACAAACATTTTCATTTTTACTAATTCTCCTTAAAATTATTGAATAATATGTATGATGTTTTCCAGTAGACAAAGATAATAACCGCTTTAGAGAAAACTGATTTTATCTTAAGTTATGAATAACTTACGCCCACATCTTGACCAATCCATTATTATTACAATCAAAGATTTATCCACTCCCACTTGACCAAATTTAACTTATTTATCAAATCGTAAAAACTTCTAAGTGGAGAACGTTTTTCTGAAATAATAAGTTTCATAATAATCCGTTGAGCCGTTTTGGAGAAACGTACCCACAAAGCTTGGTAAAACACATATACATATTATAAAACAAAGTCACTTGTCTGTCCCTATGTATGCTTAAATCTTTAAAACTAAACAACGAATTTTGATGCAGTTCTCTCTATTAGATCGAGTGATTCAAGATGAAGGTTTTTATGTATATAACACGTATAGTCTACCCGTGCGAAGCCGGGGTGGGTCGCTAGTAAACTAATAATTTAGATTAAGAAATTAAAAAATATCTTTTACGCAAGTGAAACCCGCGCTAAACGCATACTAACATTGGAAATGTAAAAGTGTATTTGTTACTCCTGCCTTCAGATCGAAACGTATTTGCTACAGTCATGGATTTATTTTTGTTGGTTTGGGTTTTTGGTGTTTGCATTAACGCAAACTCCACTGCTTATAAAATTTGAGATAGAGTTTTGGGTGATGTTGTTATAATATTTTTTTACGTTTTACTAAACTTAAATTAAACTAAACGTAAAAAAATGAGAATGTCAACAAGGAAAATAAACAAGATAATCATTTCCAAGAAGAAAAATTGTCTCTAAACTGGCTATGTTCCCCAAACAAGTTATAGAAACGACCAACTCTTGATTTTATATCTGTAGATTATTCTTCTAATGACGACCTATTCGCAATATTACACATCCCATAGGGTTGGCTATCTCACTTTCACAAGGCCGGTTTATTTTGAAATAGTCCAGTTTAAAAGAGCAATTAGCATTACTAAGCACATATTCTTTTTGACGAGCGTAATCTCAGTAGGTACTTTTAGTTTCATGCTCAAAATGGATCAAATGTTGGAGAGTGACATATCCATTTTTTCAATGTCTAGTTATTATACATATAAGAAATCACATAGTATATCATTCATCCTTATTCCATATGGTTTCGACACACTCCGGTTTTATGACCTATACAGGGTTCTGCCAAAACTAATCGCGATACAGTATTAATTCGGTCATTGTTTTCGTTTCGGTCACGCTTTTGTTTCGAAACTTCCATGCGTGCTGTTTTATATTTGGTGTGTTTTGAATAGAAATAAATAGATTAATATCATTTGTTACATATTCATTCGTAAACAAACTCAAAAATACCTAATTTGGTGTAATATTTTATTAGCTGTTGTTTTTAAGCAGCCCTGTGTTTTTTTTTCACCTAACCATTTAAATAGTGCTTTTGAGAATTTTGACATTGATAACCGTTGACCCTATCTTTTTTTTCTTCTTTTAAAGTCCAAGTTTACTCAAGTTTTATAAACATTTAAAGGGTGAAATAACACACCTAAAATACTTGCTTGTTCTACATTTTTCTTTTTGTTTATGTTTTGGTCCCTAAAATAATTAAATTGTACCCAGAGTGAGCTAAACTTTATAAGATATCTGAATTATAAATTACCTTGTTTTAAAGTATAAATGCAGTTTTTTTTATTTACACAGATCTAAAATTTTAACGTAATGGATAATTTTTCACGATCTAGGATGATTTTACTCGTATATCTTAAATTGTATATTGAATCACTGTCATTCCTTGGTATTGTTTTACTTACTCCGGTAACAACACAAGCGTAAACAAATAAATATAATTTCTATAAATACAAAAGTAAAATAAAAAATTAAATACCAACCAACTAAATATGAAATGAAAACTGAGATGTCATGGCGTAGAACAACTTCTAACGAGAACTGATTTAATTTTAAAGTTCAACCATAAAAGTGACAAACTGCATCGAAACTTATAAATCATCCTGCTAAGATTTGTCACATGTGTTTCGCAGATGTGACATGCAGCTCCTAAACTAAGATTGTGTTTTTTTTTTAATAGTTTTTTTTTGTACTTTGAGTAAACTTTATGGGTACCTTTGGTTCGAATACTTTTTTTATTTATCCTAACAAATTATTAGGCGGCAATTTGGGCAAGATGGACGTGCAGTTTTTTTAATAACTTCATAATATTGAATTTCGTGTAGGTACTACATATAGTGAAAATGTAAATGTTGATGGCAACTTGTATATTTTTTTAGTTAAAGTGCACAATTAAAGAAAATAGTGCATTGTGATTTTTTTAGAAGATACCAAATCTCACTCGATGAGCATCGGTAATGATTCCATCGCTTTGTCTAAAACTCTGACGTAACTATTGAGTGGTAACTTGATGCTAATTAATTAAACTTTTGTTATTGCAGTTGTTTATATTGGAGTCGATCGATTTATATTTTTGCATGGGTGCATGCCATAGATTAAACAAAAATGTAAATAGGTAGATATAGTTCTAGTTACGTACGATCTTGAAAAAATCGTGCAGATCGCTAGTTGCATAGGATCACAATCTATCTACTCAATAAAAAATCACCACGTAGTTGAATATGCTATGAAATGAGATTGGGCATGCATACTTTTTTAATTACTAAAACAGCACCCGTGAGAGAACTGAATAAGGCGAGAGAAGCCGCGGTCAAAATCTAACATCTAAGAAGAAATTTCAAGACCATGAGAATTTGTCTCATCAGTTATAAAATAGCCCGCATACTTTTAAGTGTCCTTAAACATCATCTTGTCAATGTATTGTTTTCGTTTTAAGTTTCTCCGCCTGGC
>DVZL01005963.1:0-11686 GCA_018236625.1 Lasaia peninsularis
AAAAATCGGTCCAGTAGTTTCGGAGCCTATTCGTTACAACCAAACAAACAAACAAACAAACAAATAAACAAACAAACTTTTCCTCTTTATAATATTAGTATAGATTCGTTGTGTCCGCGATTTCACGTTTTTTTTAATTTATAATAAAAGTAGCCTAACGTTTTTTGTTGTATCCGTTGTGTGGCAGTGAACGTCCTATCACAATCGGTCTAGCCGTTTCAGTTTAGCGGCTTCAGACTTACACAAATTCACAGAAATACACAAGTTCTAAAAAATATTATTTCGTCACGTCATGCAACTTGCACACATACATATGCATTTAGCAAAAAATAGTTTATTTTGATATTACATACAGACAATCCGATTTCACTTATTTTTATACCTAGATTACAAGACTTTTTATCCTTTTTGTTTTCCTTTGACACCATATAAAAACAAATTGAAATTATTCTTTTTAGGCGTAATGATATCAACCGCTTTTGTGATAGATCCAATTCCTGGGTAACTAGTTCTATGAGTTTTTCTTTATTTTTTATTCTAAACAAAGCGTCCGCGTCGTTTGGGATTGATTTTGTGTCCGGTATGGAGACATCCTATTTGTCACATCATTGGACCTAAAGTAGTCAACTAATCGTGGGTGCTTAAGTAGATTCCCCCGTATTGGTTCGGGTCCTTAACTGGGTCATTACCAACATGACCACGGGTGGTAGAGTACTGTGCAGCAACTCGCCCGGATAGGGATCCACCATCCTGTTTCTGTCGCCGTAATGACATTGTTGGTGTTCGGCTCGCAGGGTAAGGTAGCCTGTAGACTTACACACCAGATGTAAAACCCCGACCACAGGATAGCGACGCACCTACGGTATCTATAGGTCATGGTTGTCTCTTACCATCAGGAGACCCGTGTGCTTGATCGCTGTTTTATCCCATAAAAAATTGTTTATTTATCTCATTTATTGTGAGAGCCTACAAACTTTCCCAAATTGGTATCAAATCTTTATTATTTTTTTCCGTCATGTTAATGTCTAAAAGCGATTTTCTTTTTAAGCTAACCTTTTTAAAGTACTAATGTCGTTCCTTTAAAAAAAACTATGCAAGCATTTAGAATATTGGCTAGAATCTAACATGAAATCTATTTCCGTGAAATCGTTTTGTAAATGTGAACTCTGCTATTAGATAATGAATTATAAAGTATGCGCACACAGTATGCAAGGGGTGCTATTTTCGAGTTATCGCTGAATATTTTGTTTGTCGATATCGATATTGAAACGATATTAATATCGATACCGTGATAACTGGTTAACCAGAATCATAATTACAATTAGGTACTTATGTACTTATTGTTAACTAAATTTAAAAGGGAGTTTCTCAATTCGTCTGTATGTTTTTTTGTCGGTTAAGTGATCTGTCAATTCCAAATGTATTAAGATAATATTTTTGAACTAACGCGTTTCGTAATTATTCGCTAATTCGACTTCTTCGAATCGACTTTCTTGTTTAGATATTTGACGTTTCAATCAAATTGCATTGGAGGATGTCAAAAATTCTTATTTGGCATAATATTTTATTTTATGTTTTTTGTACATCATATACAAAAATATGTTATACAAAAAGCGAGCTTAATGCTTAATTCTCTACCAACCAAATTTTGTACCAACAGAAAAAAAAGAAACAATAAAATTAGAAACAAAATAAAAAACAAAAAAGAATATCAGAACTTAAAAAAAAACTAAAAATATATCTTATTACATTTAAATATAAAATTCTAAGATAGGTTATATTTTAGATGTAGTACCATATCAATTTTATAAGCACTTTTTTAAATATAAACAAATACAAAAAAGTCAAGTGTTAATTACTGTGCAGGAGAAATCGCGGTTAAAAGTTATTATCTATTCAAAACAATAAAACTAGAGTGTTTGTATGAAATATTAAAATAACCGCTCTTTACTAAATGTATAATATGTATGTTTACAAGGTACCTACATACACCAAAACAGTATTTTTTAGATTTTTTGTCCTGTTCGGTTGTGGTTATTATTTAATGCACAAAGTTCCACGGAAAGGAAACAATACCATCACTTAAGTAATTGAATATTCTAGAGTGAATTTACTATGATGTTTACACTGCCTTGAGTGACTGATTTGACAGAACGTCCCTCGTATTATCGGTTGTCAATGTCAACATGACAGTTATGTATTGAGTAGTTTATAAAATATGAACGCCATCCATTGTATGCCGCGCAATCAATAATGAAAATTGATTAGTTTTAGTCCAGTAATGGACGTTCAAATATTTTCATGACGAAAGTAAAAGTTAACGGATTTTCTGATGCTAAGAAATACGCATCGAATTTAAAGGTCCTATAGACAATAAAGGAGTCCACAGTTGCCAATTCCAAATGTAAGATTAAAGAATAAAATATAAAAGATTTTTTTCCACATAGACCTTACAACGGGTTTTTGTGACATGTCTATATAATAATTCTAAAATTTACCATCGGATCGGAACGCGGCCATTTACTGAGAAGATCTGGCGAAAGAAACTCTGCGGGCTTGTCTTTTTTTTTACAACAATAAGAGATCAGAAAGAGGAATCCCAAGCATTTTTATCATCTACATATTTTGCAACATTATAATAATCTTTTTTATATCATTTAGATTTAACAGTTTTTAATTGATTGTAAAAAAAATATTTCACATAGACCATACAAGATGTTTTTGTGACGAGTCTTTATTTAAAATCTACCACCAGATTGGAATGTGACCACTCACTTTAAAAGAAAAAAAGAAACTTTAGCGAGCTTGTTTATCTTGCCATATACGAGTAAGTCTCCCCGGGTACCTACAATTGTCAATGTTTCATCTTTCGTTTCTGATGTTGATGATTTTTCACGATAAGCGTTCCTACATTCGGTATACGGTTTAACTAAGAGATTTATTTAGCTTTTCTTAATTTCCAAAGATAAACTCTCACATAAAGGTGCCGATTCTGAGGCACACGTTCCAAACTTACTTTTAGTGTAAAGCATATTATTATTTCAATGAAATAAAATCAACCAAATGTGAGTCGGACTCGCGCATGACGGGTTCCGTAACATTGTCTGTAAAAACCGCAAAAAAATATTTTTTTTGTATGGGAGCACCCTTTAGATATGTATTATTCTGTTTTGTTTTATTATTTTTTACTATAGCGACAACAGAAATAAAATTTTAACTATCTAGCTATCATGGTTCATCGGAAACATTCTGGTGACAGACAGACTGACAGACGGTTACAGTGATCTTAGTAAGGAACCCTAAGAAATGTAGAGATAATATTTTATTCATATCAAAACAATCATATTACAGGAACCTGTAAAACTTCAAAATTAGAAAATCTGTTATTTTGTAATGTCCCCCATTTTATTTTACACTATATTTTTTTCTGGGATTCTCGCGGCCCCCACTAAGTCTCCAATGCCCACAAAAGGGGAGTTATCGCCCACTTTGGGAAATACTGCTGCTAAGGCTTTCAATCTACATAATATAATATAATATAAAGATAAAACTATTAAAGGTGTATAAATGTAACTTACAAATTAATTTAATATCTAAACATATTTTTTCTCTTTCTTTTATTTGCTTTGAAAGGATCTCCTTTCAAAGGAAATAAAAGAAAGAAGAATTACTATCTAGTAATGACTTAAAATATACTAAGCTAGCGCGCAACAGAATTACCACCATTGTTCGCCGGTGACATAAGAGCAATCATCAGAAGCAAAAAAATAATTTATTAATTACATCAAACAATGGAAGAGTTACATAATCATTTTAGAAAAAAGTTTTGCAATAACTTGCTCGAATTTGATTGTATATTCTGTCAATGTTTCGTCAATGCTCGCCACTATCTTATTCTGGACTGTAAGATCTTACTTACTTCAGCCTGAGTACTGGCCGAGTAGCCTGTACTTCTTGTCCTCAAGTCTTGTCCGTTAGCTAGAACATCTACCAATCCCATAAAAAATGCAGTTTATAAAATGTTTTTATGTAAATAAAACATTTAATGTATTCAGATATAAATTGCATTGTTTTGTTATGTAAAGCCTTTTGAAAATACATGATTAAATTATACAATTAATTACAATAACTTAAAAACGAGTAAAACACTCGCAACTTCAAAAGAGGACATTTTTTGATCCGTCTATTTTTGAGGGTTCCGTACCCAATGGGTAAAAAAACGGAACTAATAAAAGTTAGTTCCATGTTGGTCCGAGTCCAGTGTAGAATACATCATTTGCCTCCCTGCTAGACAGATCGCAAGAGGTGAAGATAGGTTAAGTAAGTCACTTCCAACTCGTCCGGATAGGGATCCACGGTCTTACCTACTCCTGCCGCCATAATGACATAGCCGGAGGGTAGGGTAGCGGGTAGACTCGTTTTTCTGTCGACATCTGTCTGTTTCTCTTCAAAGTGGACTTGCCGTATACAAAAATATGCATTTAATAAAAACATAAAGTTACAAGGTTAGTTTTTGTTTACAGTAAAATAATAAATTTGTAAATGGACAGCTTGAAATACCGAAGGTTCTTTTATAACCGCAATTTGCTACGGTTTTACGCATTAAGAGTTTATAATAAAGACATGTTTAGGGTTTTTTGTGCAAGAATTTTTAGAGCAGATAAATAATTAGTCCCATGTTGTCTGGCCCATTGGAAAATCGACTATATCCTTCTATCAGCAGCTGGTTAGAGGCGAACATAGGTTAACTGGGTCAGTACCAACAAGACCACTGCTTGTAGAGTGCTGTGCAACTCGCTCAAGTAGAAATCCATCATGTTACTTAATCTTGCCGCCATAATGACATTGTCGTGTTCCAGTCCGGAGGGAAGGATAGCCGGTAGACTCGCATATCAGGCCTACAACCCAGTCACGGGACAGTGACGCATCCAGGACATGTGGTGTCTATTGTTCACGATTTTGTATTATTATCAGGAGAACCGTGTAAACAGTGGTATACATATGCACCCACGATTAGCCGACGACATTATATTTATATTATATTAGATACGGGCCCATTAAGTGACAAGCGGCAAGTCCGTGGCTATATTGGACACAAATCCTGCGGTCACTTCCGCAAATCAAATTGAACATAGTAACCTACTATGTTCTGTCTCAATGTAGTCATCATAGGGGAGTCTCATCAATAGGCCAATCTACTATTTAGCCCACACTACTGAATACTGTAGTCTAGCTAATTGTAGGTAAATTGATGTAAGTACCTATTCTGTGATTATGAGTTAGTAAATGAAAATTTGGCTTCGAAAAGATATCTGTGATTTTTTAAAATAATAGTTATGATTAGTACATATTTTTGATTGTGTTGAATGTAGATTTATGGTTAAAACCTGTTGCTTTTGAAAAAAAATGATTGATTCATTTTATGCCAATAATTAAAATAAAATTCGTAAATAAGTATGTAAATCCAAATAGTTCCTTTCTAAAAGCTTTTACTTAACTTGCAATGTATGTATGAAAGTATATATCATGTTCCGGTGGAATAGGGTATGGATGACAATGAACGATAAGGTACGTGACGTCATTCTAAATCTAATATGGCGGAAAAACCAAGATGGCGGAAACGTTATTTTTAATGCACTTCTATAATATGGGCATCATATGAAAAGGTTCGTTGAGAGCAATTTTTAAGCGTTTAAATAATAGCTTTTTCTAAAAAGTTTTTTTTGCTTTAATTTATTTATTTAGAGTTCAAAAACAAATGTACGTTTCGATGTACGTATAGATATTACTTTTTCTTACATAAATACACAAAGTAAACTTACGGTGAAGAAAAACACTGTAAGTACCTAAGTATAGGAACTCGGATCTGTATGTTCGAATTCGATCTAATCTAGTATTGGAATTGATTTCCCTTCTGTGGTTGCAGAGATCAGATTGCAGTCGCTGTGTGTAAAACTGACTCCTTTGTCCCATCCCCTAAGTTAGGTGGCTAATCCTTATATTATCTGATACAGGAACAGGATAACACTAGGACGAAAAAAAAATAAGCTTTCTTTTTCTCTCTGTAAAACTTTCAAGGCAGTTAACAACAATCGTTTTGAGAGTAACTCCTTCCGTAAACCATGACCGATAATAATGGCTGTAAAAACAATTGTTTGTATAAATAGCATACTCATTATTATGTTCTTTTTGTTCAAGTGATTGTCACCGGAAACATCGCCTTCCTCGTTATCTAAAATGGCGATTGTTTGTGATTTGACGTAACGATTTTTTTTGTTTTTTTTTTAATTTATTTACTGACTATTACTGATATATTTAGCGTTTAAAGATCACAAAGGTTTACAATATGCTAATCGTTAATGTCTTAAACGGTTATTTTTTTTATTAATATTGTATAAAATACATGGCAAGATCCACTAATTTGGGATCATATTATATAAAACGTTACAAGATTAAATCTACTATCATTTTATACTACTAGCTTTCCGCCCGCGGCTTCGCCCGCGTTATATATATTAATCAATATGAAGATTTTTTTCCGACTTATATTACTTTACATACGACTTACTTACTAAAAACATCCCCCCCTTTTTAATTCCGTCTGTCTACATTTGACAGCCTATGTGTTATTCTGATGTATAGGCTATATTATTGTAAAATTTAGTTAAAAACCGTTCTGTTGGTTTTTGCGTGAAACAGATATACATACATCAATTCATGCATTATTGGACTATTCTATTGTTTGTGTAGAGTTATATTAGTAGGATACGTGAAATGTTACTTACATTTAGTTTTTTATGTGAAATACGTACCTAATGGGAAATCATTTACTTCAGAAAGGAAAGCAGGCCTAACTCCAGATTAGGTATAATTAGAATACACAGATAATATCCTCACGACGATCTCCTTCACCCTAAGTGCACTCAGAAAATGTTAAATTCAAAAAATATCCCTTTTTCCGTTCTGACCAATTAAACCGATCAATTGAATTGGCACAAGTGATTTTTTGAAGATAAAATTAAGTAATAAATACGTATAATTAATAAAGTTTGAATTTAATTAAAGAAGTCATGGTTGATGGGGAGTTTGTTTTGCCGTTTCTTCTCCTGACTGGCGAGGCTTGGAAACGGTGGTAGTTTATGGTAGACAGGGATAAAATAAGTCGTGTAAAATAATGTTTTCCTATAGATAATAAAATAAGTACTATATAATATATTTTTTTATAAATAAATTATATTATTTACGTTGGTACATGGCGCAAAACGTACAAAGCGCTAAACACTTGACCATCGAGGTCTAAAAAGTAGGTCCTAAGTATAATCACGCTCATATCCCTGAAAGAATAAACAGAGGTACATATTGTGCACCTGTGAATAGCCGACGCTATTAGGTCCCATGATGTGACAGATGGCAAGTCCGTCGCCATATCGAACACAAATCTCGGGTTTCCTCACGATGTTTTCCTTCACCGTAAGAGCACTCGGAAAATGTACTTAAGTTAAAAACTCATTGGTAGGTACATGGCGGGCTTCGAACCTGAACTATCGTAATGAAAGTCCGAAGACATGCCACATAGTCTGTCGCTATATCGTGCTCCAATCCAATCTCAAGCTACGTTATGGTTTTTTCAGATAAACTGAAATAACTTAAAAGAACATAATAAACTGCTCTACACGGGAATCGAACCCAGGGCCTCGTGCGTCAAAGCTGGACAACGACTCCGCTCGACCACCGCGACGATACTCATATTATGGTAAATGGTAAACAAGCAATAAGTTCAAACTAAACTAAAACCCGACTTCTAAATACCACACTCTAAAAAGTATGTAGTTTTAAGATCCTAATTAAGTATCGGGTGGATCCAAGCACAATTTGAGACCAATAACTCGTAATATATTATATTTGTTATCTCCTAATCAAGCTTTTTCATTTGATACCCAACACGCCTTAATTATCGAGTATTTATTCAGATCCTGATTGTATATCTTATAGAGGGCGCAACATTCAATTTACTATGATATCATATAGTCTACATGTATACCAGCGAACGATCAAGCCGCTTTCAACGATACCCCAATTGCCTAATTATAATAAATAAGTAGTTTCGAAGTTATGAAATATAGTATGAACATACATACACACATACATACCTATACATACGTACCAGTAAAAATCGTAATCCTCTTTTTGCTTTGGCGTAGTCGGGTAAAAAATGGTAAATGGAGGAACTTTGTTTATTCATATGAGACATGGACTAACACTCTGAAAAGCTACATGAGATATCAGAATCTAGAACAGGAGTACCTAACTAAACAAAAATGAAATTATCATTTTGCATACTCCTGCCAAAAACAGTAGTATAGTGCGAACTGCGACCCGATCAAACGTGACACAATCTACTGTCAACATCGGTACGTTTCGACCCGAACGTTTCGTAACCGAAGCACCATCAGTTCTATCTCTCCACGGTTATAATGGTAGTAGTGGTGGGTTTTTTTTGGGGAGATATTTTTTATGGGATAAGACAGCGAACAAGCAAACGGCTTACATAATGGTAAGAGATAACCGTTGCCTATAGACACCACAGGTGTTGTAGGTGCGTTGCTATTCTGTGGCCGGGGCATGATGTCCAAGTTTACCGGCTACTTTACCCTCAGGACCGGAACACGACAATGTCATTATTATATGAATAGGTAGAAACATGAACAGCACACTACCAAAAGTGGTCTTGTCATTAAGTGGTGATGATGCAGTAAAAAGCGAAACCGAATATATTTAAAAAATAATTTTTAATTATAAGTTTGTATATGAAAAAGTACACGTGTTTCTCATCTAAAATGCGAATATGTGGAAGTTTCACCAAGCGCCAACGATAAATAATATAGAACATATATTATTCTTGCTTTTATATAAATTACCTGGCGACAATATTATTTATAACTAGCTGTGCCCGCGACTTCGTCATCGTTTTTATTTTATATATTTCTAAAATAAAAGTAGCCCAAGCTATTTCTTATTACATCAACTGTCTGCTAGTGAAAGTCCCTTTAAAATAGGTCCAGCCGTTTCAGAGGTTAGCGGTTACAAACAGACAGAAATTATAAAATAATTTGTTTTGGTATAATAATATGTCACCTACCTTGTAATCAAACAAATGCATTTAGTAAAAAGCGGTTATTTTCATCCAACGTTATTTATGTGTATAGATGTATAGATGACATTAATATTTAAACATTACTCATTTTGACCATAGTACTAGCGATTTCGACTGCATTATTAGAATTTTTTATAAATTTCAAGGGCCAAGTTAGCCCGGGGTGATTTTGGTTATGAACCGCTTTGGTTATTTTAAATTACATACAGACACTCCAATTTTATTTATTAATACAGATTTACTTTCACGCGTCGATGTTTTGTTACGTGGTCATTGGCAGCATCAGAAGGTCGTCAAACAATGCTGTAATTATTTTTATCAATGAACTTGACATGCACCAATAACTCGTGGCACAGTTTGTAAGCCTCGATTCTTTTATTGAGCCATAAAAGGTCAGATAATTTTTTGTCCTTTAAATTGAAAGGCCTATTTGGATTGATCAATAGTTATAGTTATTGATCTCGTCTTCACCTGCGTATTATTAAATACATCTACTTTTACGAAAACCGCAGGGATTTCGGGATAAGTAGTAGTATGCCATCTTACTTTCTTTTTCCAAACTATTTATACTATCTGTGCCCGCAACTTCTTCCGCGTTTTTATTTTATTATTTTACACATTTCTAAAATAAAATTCTAAATAAAAGTAGCCTATTCATTTCTTGTTATACATAATATATATTAAGCAAGAAGCGGTTATTTTAATATTACATACAGACACTCCAATTTTATTTATTTGTATAGATTGCATATAATGCTAGCGCAACAGACAGAGTAACTTCGGCATTTCTGATATTAATACCTTATTAATTTTAAGCATCATACTAGCATTTTCAGCTGCGTTCATATAGGTTACTGATTTATTGATTGTTTCAGGAGCCAACTTAGCCCGAGGTGATGACTTCGGTTATGATGGAGATATAGGTGGGTATCCTCTAGCTTCCATGAAGCTAACATAAGCTCTATTTGAAGTATTAAACATCAATCTCATTCTCTCTACCGGCTATCTCACTCTTACAAAGTCGGTTTGTTTTACTTTGTCAATTCCACAAAAAAATAAATATCATCACGCCCGTATCCCCGAAAGCATAGGCAGATATACATATGCCCCCTCGATTAGCCGACGATATTACGTACCATGTGAAAACCGATCTCAGACAACGTTGTTTTTTTAAATAAATTAAAAAAACTTATTTGAAAAAGCTGCCCCACCCGGGAGTCAAACCCCGCGTCAAGTCGTGCGTCAAAGTTTTCCCGCGATAAAAAGTAGCCTATATTTATCAGGGATAATGTCAGCTTCTAACGGTAATTTTTCAAATCGGTCCAGTGGTTTCGGCGACTATTTGTATAGTTTGACTGTAAACGATCAATCCAATCTTTCCTCTTTATTATTTCTTTATTTTAAGTATAGATAAACATATATAAGGGGTATATAAGTGACATATTATTATTTTTACAGGTCCTAATTACTGGGGTGAGAGATACAGAGAGTGTAGAGGGAAGCATCAGAGTCCCATCAACATAAACATCCTGAGGGTGAAACAGGTTGTGCTCCCGGATATAGAGTTCACAGGATTCAACGATCCTATAGATGACGTCCACGTGACTAACAATGGGCATACAGGTTTGTTTCAACCATATACATGTAGGTTAAATAATAAATAAATTAATATCTTCACGTCCTTATCATCGAGGAGGTAGGCAGAGTGCGATTACCCGACAATTGTAGGCCAATATGACAAGATCGCCGCCATATCGGGCACAAATCCAATCATAGGCAACGTTATGTTTAGCTGATAAACAAAAAAAATAAATAAAACAAGTTACCCTTCCCAGGAATAGAACCCAAGATGCGTCAAAACTACGCTGGATCACAGAGGCGAAATAAGAGTTAAAATCCTTATATTGACTTATCTACTGTTATAATATTAACTACTACTTCGTCCGCGTTTGAGTTTATTTAAAGAAAATTAGTCTTATTTACTCCTTTCTACATCTGCTATCTGCCACTGAAATTTCCATCAAAATCGGTCCATTGAATCTAGAGATTAGCCGGTTCACACAGACAGACAAACTGAAATTCTATATGCACCGTGTATATATTCAGTAAGGGCGGTTATTTTAATTTTATATACAGACACATCAACTTTATTTATTTGTATATACAATACAGTAAGTAGTGTTTTGGCAAACCACACGCGGAACATTTAAAGACAGAATGTTGGGCGCCCTGATACTAAACGCTGCGCCAAATTGATGAATAATTGATAATCTTATACCTAAAGTTAGTTGGCTCGATTCGCTTACATATTAAATAATAATAAAATTAATAGCATTCATTATATAAAAATCTGAAATGTCACTAATTTCAACATTGGAATAGATTTTTATTGTCCTTGAAAAAGCTGAATGATATTGTTCTCCTTATTCTTTTTTTTTTTTTAGTATGATTATCCCAAATGGGAAAGGCGAAGGAACTGAGTCCATACAGCCATGTCTTTCGTATTTTATTTTTCATTAATGATGGGATATC
>DVZL01005964.1:0-11685 GCA_018236625.1 Lasaia peninsularis
GCTTGTGTTGCGACGCGATTTTTATACAGATCCAAAGTTTTATCCCATAAAACGGGATTTTGTTCCACTAAAGAAATTAATAGTTCGTTGTCTATAGAAAATTCCTTAACCATTTTGAACATCAAACTAAATCAAACATAAAATACGTGCCACCCGTTCAAAATACGCTCAGGTACTTAACGCTTCTTCGGTCGCTATGCGATAAAAAAACGTATGACGTCGTACCGTGTGAAGGAGACAAACCTATAACATGTGCCACTGTGAACCGAATACGTCAAAGTTCATTCGATTTGCTTGACAAGTCCGTTGAGTATGCGTTTAAACGGGTAAGTGGTACACGTTTTTTTGCAGTACAGTCGACGTGTGAATGGATCTATGTACGTTGTATGGTCACTATTTATACGTTAAGACGTATACTGCAAAAAATCGTGCAGGACAATGCCGTGTGAACGAAGCCTAAGACACGGGAGTGTCCTTATGTTATCATTAATTAAGGTTAGAGGAGATTGAGCAAAATCTCATATAAGTATTTACTTTCAAGGGTCGGCCTGCAATATTTGCAGTCTTTAAGTACTTACTACAACTGTCTCAAGGCACATACAATATGTGTATACTTTGAAGGGGTGAATAGAATAGAATCCGTACCAATATTATAAAATGCGAAAGTAACTCTGTCCGTCTGTTACTCTTTCACGGCTGTACCACTGACCCAATTTTGATGAAATTTAGTACAGAGATAAAGTTAACCTTGAGGAAGGACAGACTACTTTTTAACCGACTTTATTAAAAAGAAGGTATGTTTTTACGCAATAAGTATTATAAGTCGGAAATTTGTTTGGCCTTTGAAAATTTCTTTGTTATTAACACGCGGGCGAAGCCAGAGGCGGAAAGCTAGTATTTAATAAAAGCTGAATTAATTTATTATTTAATTAACAATTAAATAATAAATCCAAGCAAGTCAAGACTCAAGTCTAAAATAAAATCAATGATTATTTAAATTATTTATTAAAAGTGAAAATCAATCCATAAAAATATTTCTACAAGACTATTAGTAAGTTTACTTAAATGTCAAATTAAGAAATACATGTCTAAGATTATTGTGCCATTCCATACATTGGTAAAATAAACAAAAATATTAGAACAATAAAAACCTAACCTACACTTAAAAACTATATTTTGAAACAGTAAATTCAAGTAACAAATGCAAAACATTTTAACACCTTAATCATATCAAAAGAAGTTTTACTTTTGTGATGTCAGTATGTACAATGTTGATAGAAATCAAACTATTTTAAAAGTTAAGAAAGACCTATTCTACTCGAGATAACTTTGTTACTAATATTGACAAAAAAAATACAATGAAGACTAGTAGTACCAGAAATAGATAAGAAGCAGTGCCAGCCTGATAGTTTTTTCAGAATGAGCGAGATCCGAATATGGCAATTATTAACTTTTTAACTAGTTATGTTCTTATAATCATCAAAATATCACATAATGTTTTCCACATTTTAACTTAAGTCTTTAAAAAATTACTGAGAAATTACAAAACACATATTTAATGGGATCTCAATATGACGAAAACACTTAGGTAATATATTTATAAGAAAAATTAAAAAAAAAACAATTTTTTTTAATTTTAGAACAAATTTATAACCATGCAAATCTTGAGTGATGAATTTAAATAAGCATTAAAATAAATAAATGGCATTACAGGCAATAAAATGTTCAATGTTAGCCAGTTAGTCGTCCCAGGCTCTCCGTTGTCTTGGTTTTAGATATGGACCAGATGATGGTGAGTTGGGGAACCTCTGCATGTAGCGTTCCAATCTTAAATATTTTACTGTTATAAGACGGCCTTCATACCACCACCCATGAAGGCTTTTGTAGACAATGCCTGCATCAGCTGGAGTTGCACATTTGACATACACACAACAAGATGTTCTTTCAACATCTATATGCAATATGTTACATTGGTCACATTTCTCTAATATAACATCTTGTATAACTGTCCGTAAGTTTGGATTAGCATCATTCTTTTCAAACATGTGACGAATTTTTAAACAGGGAGTTGGAGAGACAGTAAGGTTGTTGACGGAGCCCTCTTGAGTTTCAAAGGCTTGTCCTTGCCATGAAGTGCTTCGCTTTGGGCTGCCCCGAGATGCAACCCACCTCCAGACACTGCAATCTTCTCCATCTACGGATTGAACTTCCATTCTGACTCGGCTTTCATTTTTCTGTATAAACTTCATAGCCGCATCCCATGTTGATGCCATTTTCTCCCTATTTTGAGGTGAAATCAAAGTATCTCTCACATGATCAACAGATATGTATGGTAATCCACTGTCCTCTGTCTCTTGAGATATTACATCAATTATTTGTTCTACCATTGAATAAATTTCATCATTTCGCTTTTTCTGATAACTTACACTGTATTTGTAAAATTTTTGCATTCCTAACATAATTAATGCTAGGACTGCAATAACAACAACTGTTGATCCCGCTGAGTACAAAGTGTTGATAAATAAACATGATATTGGAGTAGATGGATCAGCAAGTGTTATAGCTATATTACCCATGCTGCGTAGTTGGACTACAGCGTCTGTTGAGGTCAGTGGAGTGAAGTTAAAATCTTTTGTATAAATGTTCATTAGCTGTACTACATTTAGACCCCATCTAGGATTATGAACAAGAAGAACTTGAAGGTTATTTAGATCAGTCCGACACTGACTAACATCTATTTTATCAGGTTTAGATGTGGCTATATCAAGAATTTCTTTCTCTGTTAAATATGGTAAAACACCTGGCTTTCCACATTTATATTCTGAAGCCCTTATAGTCAATTCTGGATGTATAACTTTCATTAGTTCCTTAGCATAGCTAACTTGTTCTTGAGGTACACAGTTAATGCCAGGTCTGTTCCCAGGATTTTTTAAGTTACAGATTGGGATAACACTATTCTGATCATCCACCACAGAGGTGATATCATTTTTTTTAACTATATACATAAAGAACAAGCAAAAAAAAAAAAGAGCAACTAGTACCACAAGAGCAAGAGAGACAAGATTGTTTTTCAAGAATTTTTTGTCACTAGCTGTCTTATAGTCAACAACATCTGCTCTTGAAATTCCAGTAACATAAGATCTTCGTGGCAGCACAGTACTGCCATTTGTAGCATCTCGGTCAAAATAAGATGAGGGTTTTGGTGGTTCAGCTTTAAGTGCCGATAGACGACGAGTAAAGTTACTTAAATATGGAGATTCTACTTCATCAACAGATGTGGAGGGCTGATAGGTACTGGTATAACTAGAAGTATAATTACTGACCGAAGGACGATCAATCAATGGGGAAGACAGACCTAGACGAGAACGAATAGAGTTAAGATGGTCAGAAGATGACAAAGTAGATGTATAATTAGTGTTTGAAATAGAAGGTCGTGAAAATATAGATGACTTGGGTGGGCTGGTGGCCGCATCGTTAGTAGAGAGAGTACTTGTTATGTGGTCACTAGACCTAGAGCTGCTTCTGAACGGACTGGAAGTCTTTTTATCCATGTCAACATCACTGTCCGAGCCCGTTTCATAATCATCTTGATCATTTGCTGCATATGTTCGAGTGACACGGCGTGTTGTAACAGTTTCTACTTCTTCATGAGTGCGAACTGGTGGTTTCTCTTCTTCAGACTCTGAGCCTTTGTCAACATCTGGTTTAGGTGAATCTCTTTTAAACGGCGTGCGACGTGTTTTGCTCGACGCTGGTGGTAACATAGCACCTCCAGTTGTAACACGTCTATTGCGTTTATCTTTAGTAATATTTGTATCTAAATCGGATTCTTCACCACTCGAATATCTTGCTAGTGACCTTCTATTTTCCACCTTGTTGTCGACACTATTCCGGGGTTTTGTTTTGTTGTCCAAAACCATTTTTAACTTTTTCACAAGCAGTTTTCTAGTAGACGCCGTAATAGGCATGACAGGGAATCCATGCTCTGCTAGTTTTGTGCGGAGCTCCGCGTCTGACATTGAATCCACTTGATCGGCCATTGTGAGTCTAAAAACAACAACTTCAATAAATATGACGGTATAGTTTATTTCCAAAGTTATGTGATAAACACAACAAAACATCTATTACCTAAATTCCAATATGCACTAGTTATTACGTCAAGTCTTTAAAAATAAAAATTCACCGGCGCGTCATCCCGCACGCGCTAGAAATGTCGTTACTCGGTATGATTGGTGTTGTCAATTAAAAATAAATCACGTTCGGAAATCAGAATTCAGAATAAGAAACTAAAAATGTTGTCACAGACAAATAATTTATTAAATAATGCTAACTATAAATAATAATACGTTCAACGTTTAACGTTAATCTAAAATGTTCAGTAAAGTTCAATTAATTTTATGTATTTAGATCAAAATGCGTTTTGCCTGTAAATGTTAAATCGTTTTTCACAATAGTTTAATATAATATGCTACATTTTCTTAGTAGTGAAAAACAGAATTGAATGAATACGGTAAAATCGGTAAATAATTTTGAGCCATAAATTTACGTTTTTTTTTACCTTTTAGAGTTCAAATCACAAACAATTATTACTATAACTTTGCAATGCGTCTATTTGTCTCTGTCAGCTTAATGTCTGCCATTATCTCTCTTAAATGTGGATAGTCCGCAGGAGTTTCTGAAAGCACTGTACGTCGAATGGCGCAGCATGGTATTGAAACAGGCGAAAAATTCTCTACACCTGCTAAAGATAGAAAGGGTCGTCCTGCAAAGGTGTTGGATGATTTTGATAATGTACAATTCGTCAAAAAATTATTTTTATACCGTCAAAAAAGAAGTAGCAACGATTAAAAATAAAGTTTATTTTATATTAATAAGTAACGACTTATATGTATATACCAACTTATCTTTTCCTATCCCCTTATCATAATTGACCAACTCTTTTGATATCAGATGATATAGCGGGGTCAACTACATAAACTAGAGGTTTGACAAGGGCGCCAGATTTTACACAGAGTGACTGCCGTCTGACCTCTACAACCTTGAAGGAAAACTAAACCCAATCCCAGATTTAGTTGAATTCGAATAAACAAATCTGGGTTTCTTCTCGATGTTTTCCTTCACCGTAAGAGTACTCAGAAAAACTCATTGGTAAATGGCGAGATCTTGCTGCTATAAAAAATCATCAACGAAGATAATCATTGCAATTCATCTTGGAATTTGAAATAGAGTGGATGGGCGTTAAAGTTTCTAGGCGGAAATCAATAGGGCTCCTGAACGCTAGCGCAAATCGAAGAATAGGTAACCCAATTTCCTTTACATCTACACCCACGTCGAATATCACACATTATGTTTAATGCTTTTTTCGCGTCACTGAACCTTGCGAGCTCTGTTGGTGCACTTGAAAATTAATACACATTCCAATCATATATAAGTACCCCTCGGCATGTGTGCCATTGAGGCCATAGAACAATCAAACTGATTGAGCTTTATACGCTTTTATTAGAAGACTACCTTTATTTTACCAGTATTGCTACATAACGCATGGTGGCGCCCTCATTTATTTTCTACTCTTTTCTGTCGCACTACATTTTGTAAATATAATATATCTATGTCTTGAAAAGACGGAATTTAAAAGTACCTTCACGCCTATTATCCCCAAAAGGGTAGGCAGAGGTGTGCTAATATCCACGACTCGTAAGTCTAGTAGATATACAAGAACACACCCTCAATTAGCCAAGGTACTAGGGCCCTGATGTGATAGGTGTCAAGCCTATCGCCACTTCGGGCACATCCCAATCTTGGGCAATGTAACGTTTACTCAGAAAAATCTGAAAAACATTTAAGAAAAGTTGCCCGACCTGGGAATTGAACCCGGGACCCTATGTGGCTAACGGTCTTAACAGGCGACACCTGTTATCGCCTCTGTGGTGTAACGGTATTTAAATATAGGTTGTTTCTGAGCGTTCTAAGTTTTATCGCAAATTTAATAATGTTTAATTTCGTAAAATGATTCGGTTGTCTCTATCAACACACGGCGGGACCAAGAGATAAGGACTCGGCTTCAAACTGTCCACATTTGGAATATACCTTACATCTCCAATACTCATATATATAGTGAAGTAAAAAGATCAAATTGATGATAAGTTCGATAACCAATTTTCCTCGCAATAATTGTCGTTCGCTGTGTTTATTCAGGTACCCTTCAGAGTATCCAATCAGGCGATGCCGTCGAAGTAATAAACTGGATATCACGTCCGTACGTGTCCTCCCTGAGACAAACTACCTACTGGCAATCCAGCCCTACCACGATTACGACAATTATAGTATAAAATATACAGTATATTATAAAGACAAATTAAACGAGGTTACAAAACTAAATTAGATGGCGTAAGAGGTCTATGGACGTAACCGGGCCTGAGGAGTTCACGAACTGGTCCCACATGCCACCAGCATCATTGTTTACCCCAGATATCGTAACATACGGCTCGATGTCATACGTGATTTGTGATCATATTTTATTCAAACGACATAATATACTTTTGTTACGCAGTAAATAAAAAAAGCCCCTGCATCACGGTTAGACTACTTCTACTTGTGTCTACAGTCGCTGATCAGATGTTTGTCAGCCATACAATTGCATGTTCTCTGATAATTTTCTTATTATATTGTCCTAGGGTGATTCCATCTACGTTTACGAATCATAGAATACTATACTTAATGATGTAGGTAGTTGTTAATGAATTAGCATAGGTATTTTGACTTTATCCCCTCTCCCAGAAAACCTCTTAAGTAAACGGGATATAAAGTAGCCTATAGGTATTTCCTCCAAACATAAAGCACCTTTCCAATTTCGTTTCAACGGTTCAGTACTTTTGGCGTGAACCATTAAATGAAATGAAATGAAAATTATTTATTTACTGAATATGTGTGTTTAAAAGTTGTTACAAAACAAAAGTTTTTAATTATACCAACATATTCTACCATAATGTGGTGTGGAAATATTTTACCAATGTATAGATAATACATTGTTTAATAATTAATAAATTAATTAATTATCAAACTATGTATTATCTATACAGGAAGAGTGGTAAGTCGAGTGACATATTGAAAGAGCGTGTCCAGTATCTGATCGTGACCGAAAAAGAATATATTATATTGTATGCCTTAAATTTCATCAAAATTCCAAAATTTTCTTGAAATTGTGTGATCACGTGCGCGCTGTGCGCACCCAAGCAACCTTTAGACGCGAGAACATGCGAGCGGTCAATGCCCCTCACACCTTAAGTTTCCCGCGCGCTTCGCACTTCTCTCCCCGCGCGCCCCCGTGACTGGTCTACAATTTTGATGTTAGTGCCTGTGAGCTGCGCGAGCGCTGAGACGTGTGATACGTTGTCACTGCAATTTTTAATTTATGTCGCGTCTTAATTTATAACATGTGTGTAAGCAAATCACAATGTTTATGAGATTGACTTGATATTTATTATGTATTAGATGTGGCAACGTCACCTAATATAACATTTTTTATTATTTAATTCAATAAAATTATTATCTAAATATACGCTTAAGAAATATTGTGTAACCAGAGTATTTTTGCCTGTCCTAAGCCAGGATTAAAATATGAAGGAGAAACGTGTTGGTCCGGGTCCTATGTGTAGAAAAGACCAATTGCTTTCCTACCGGTAGCTCGTGAGAGGCGAGCATAGGTTAACTGGGTCAATACCAACGTGACCACTGATGGTAGTGCTGTGCAACAACTCACTCGGGTAGGGATCCATCGAATTACCTATTCCTGCCGTTATAATGACATTGTCGTGTTTTGTTATGGAGGGTAGGGTAGACGATAGATTTGCACATAAGGTCTAACAGCCCGACCACAGGGCAGCGGCGCACCTACAACATCTATGGCGTCTACAGGCCACGGTTGTCTCTTACCATCAGGAGACCCGTGTGCCTGTTGGCTGTCTTATCCTATAAAAAAATAAAAACTACTGTCCTTATTTTTGTTACCTGTGTGCATAGGTTAACGCGGCTGTCTGTTGTCACCACAGTTGTCAAAATGTGGTGTCTGTTGTAATTGGTATTTTCAGGATTTGGTTTCATAAGGTTTTCTTCAAACATTTTTTGGTGAATTTTTTTTACATATTTTTTATTACGTCTATCGCCAAGCTATGGAGTACATGAATATGTGCCTTGTTTATTCTTTCAGCCGTCGACCGGCGAACGAGCCAGGACAGTACCACATTTTTATTAACCGACACAGACTTCAGATTGTGACTCCGCAATTTTGTAGGGGAGAACTTGTTCTATTTATCACTCCCACAAATTTAGCTTTCTTTCGTCCTTTTTTAAAAACTTTACTTAAAGTACAACCCTGAGAAACAACTTTCCTTTGTATAAAGTCATAGTAAGAAACCACATAATAAATTGATAACTTTTATTGTATTTTTTTTAATTTTTATTTCTTATCATAAGATCTGTTTTCGAACTCTGGGCGGGTCTCATGCCATATGAAAGCCCAGAGCTCGTTACACTGTATAAAATAAAAAAAAGACAGGTTTGTTACAACATGAACCATTTTCATAGTTTTTGATTTGTTGGATTTGTCTTCGACCCGAATAGCAGAATAAATCTTGAAAACAATAAAAACTCGATGGATACATAATTATGAAAAATGAATAATTTTAATTTCTTTAGTACCTGTAAAACATTTGTAAAGTAATGATTGACATTTATGCTCTATTTGTATTTTTTTTAATTAATTAAAAAAGTTGAAAAGTGTATTAAGCAGATATATGTACAGAAGTTCCTCAAATATTGATGCATCCGTACAGAATTAAAAACAAACTCTAACATTTAAGCGTGCGTTAAGAAATTTGTTTTGTGTAAATTAAAGTTTCTATTTCCGAAAACAATTTCTGAGATTTATTCTATGGGTTAAAAAAATATTTTTATAATTTTCATTTTTATTCTATTTCTGTGTGTATTATTCATCATAACAAATTACTTTTATATACAAAATAATCATTTATACTATAATAAGTTTTTTTCAACATTGGCTGGGTTACAGACAGATAGACAGAAAAAATTGTAAGAAATACAAAAAACGTTTTCTACTGCCCCTTTTTAGTTACCTAGACCTTCTTTTAATACACACTTTACAGATTTTACAAAGGATTTAGTTTTTTTATAGATATGTATACAAGATAAGTGAACCGTGCAACTGTGCCTTCTAAATTACTTTGTGTATCTTTTTGACTTATCAGTTATCACCATCCGCGTTTTTAAGAAGATATAATTTATGGCATTGCCCGGAAGCGAAAACTGTTTACAGACAAAACTCATATTATTATTTAATTAGAGCATGTCTGTCTTTCATTTCAGGGTATATAGAAGTTGACGTTGACTTATTTAATATCTCTATTAACAAGCTAAAAGAAATGTTGACTCAAAATTTCTTTTTATCTATTACATAAAATTTTATAAAAAATTTTTGTTGTTACTCGATTGCTATTTTCGTACGATAAAACATCATTATCTATAAGTGAAAACTTGTAATTGGCCTAATACTTGTTATTATAATATAGGCCTATGCCATTTATTGTATTAGCTGTAAGTTTTCCTACATTGTTAAAATAAAAATAAAATAAAATAAATAAATCTTCAAGACCATCTTAACTCTCCATCACATTTGTTGATATTCCTTATATATTACTTCCTTTGTACACATAGCTATTGTGTACAAAGGAAGTAATTTCGATATAGAAACAATAACACGAGGCGTTGGGTAACGCGACACATCATCGACAAACTGTTAGATACGAATAAATAATTAATGTCCTCGACACAAATGTGATATTTTTATAAAGAAGTTTATATTTATAGCATTATGTATTATATTCCAATTGTGCTAATCCAAATAATAACGTTAGAAAGTAGAAGTAAAGCAGCAAATTTATTGCAATTATAAGTTGTCGACGCCATCCACTAACAGTGCGTCGCCAACTACAGTGCGTCGCCAACCTTCCAGCAATGAGTAATATTGATATTTATTGGCGAAGGGATGTAACGCTGGTGGTATCTAAGTACCTAAGTAGACGATGACTCGAACATTATATAACTAGTGCACGCAGTCAAATATAGTGGCAGACCACTGTGCAACAGCCCGTCCGGATTGGTACCTTCGCCTTATTTATTACTGCTATCTACTATGTATAACCCTCAGGTGATAAAAACAGAGCCCTATTACGTGTTATCTGAGACTTTTTTACATTTTACTTCCCCAAGGACGTAATATAATAAATACTATACCGCTAAATTTACACTGTGACAAAACGGGTACGTTAGCAAACAGCGAAACATCAGTGCACTCAGATAGGCGAATTTAGATTTATCACTGTTCGTGTTTGTTTTACCACATAACGTAATATGTTACGAATTTCATTGACGCGATTTTTTTCTGTGATAAGGTGACCAACAAACAATGAGGCTCTCCTGATCCTGAAAAAAACAACCGAGGCCTGTAAACACAATGGATGTTATAGGTGCAATGTGCAAGTCTGTTGACTATCCCTGAGGTACTTAGTCGATCCCTAACCGGATAAATTGCTGCACAGGAAACCCTGACCAACTCGGAAAAAGGGATTTTTTTTATGGGATAAGGTGTTTAAAATAATAATGCTCAAGTTGTTTAAAATGTATCACAAATAATAATATGCAATTTGCGATATAAAGTTCGATGTTTTGTGCAAACTATTTTTAGAACTCGTTAAAATATTGCTATATATGAAAAAAAAAAATTTAAAAAGATTAGGTTTTTTAACCCAGTCACATTAATTTGACTTAACTTTATTCAACGAGCAAATACAAATAATAATTGTAACCCGCTATTGGCACAAACAGGCATCAGTTCTCAGTTATCGCTGCAATGGCAATATACTACTACTTCACGGGGTCAAAGACATTCATTTTGAGCAATTATTAGATAAAAAAAAATTATAATGTCATATGAATGAAACTAAAAGCAAAATCGGCAATCTGATTTTTTTTTAATTCATTTTAGGAATTGTTAATTTTGTCGATGTTGCTTCACGTGTGCTTTTGCAAGTACCAAAATAGAGACAAACAAATATTGTAGTTTCTATTACAAGCGAAGGTTTTGTTTTGTATTGCAGAGTCTAATTATATACCTGATATCGTCCAATGTTTCGCGAAAATATAGAAGTAGTGTTTGTAGTGAAATAACAACAAAGTTATATTTGTTTTCTCTGAATTCTCCATAATAGGGAGAACTTTATCTTAATCGACGAAATTCTAGGACTTCTGTTTCCACAAACGGTGGATGAAATTCAAACTGGTCGGAGTGTAAACGATTGCGGAAAGGAATAATATTATATTAGTCTGATAGTAAATGTATTATTACAAGTGATGTAGATTAAGTGGTTGTTACTGTGGGCAATCGTTCATCAACTACATGACGGCAAATTCCATACCGCTGTAAACCCCACTCACGGAAACACTTGTATCTCCGTTCTTAAACAATGGCTTGACATTAGATATTTTTAAACGGTCAGGATATTTTCCTTCCAGAAATGATAAATTAATTATATGGCAAAGAGGTTTCGATATCACACTAGCAACATTTTTTAATATTGTTGTGCTTATATTGTCATAGCCCGTTGCTCTGGT
>DVZL01005965.1:0-11685 GCA_018236625.1 Lasaia peninsularis
TAAAAATGACAATTTAATTTTCCCAAACAAACTGTTCTTACCTGTCAAACGTTTGATTGATGTTCATGTATCCAGTGTAACGAAGTTCACCGGGTCAGCTAGTACTTTTATATATTTATTCATATTAATATTTTTTATTTTGTATATTATGTTCATCAACGCCTATATTAGTTCAGCTAAAAGGTAACACGACATGTATTGACTGTTAGGCGGTACGAAATTCGCCGGGTCATCTAGTAGTATATAAATACTTTCTTTCTTATAAAGGTATAGGCTATACAGTATCACGTTCTAACTTTTAAGAATCGTATTCAGATTTGCTTTTAAAGATAGCCTATCTTCTGGCTTATTGTGTAATCTTTTACCCCAGCTTCACTTTCAAATCAGGTGAGTTGCGTGTCACTGTGCTAAGCATTCAAGTATAAAAAAAGCGTATATAATTATTTGCGTTGTGTTTTCTTTTAGCAAAACACTTATATTGTCTTATCTCTTAAGGGGAATCCCCTAAAAATCTTGCATTTCCATTTTAATGCATGAATTCGAATTAAGAAACAAAAAAAACAAAGCAAAATATATTTTACCAATCAAATACAACTATTTATTGGCTATTGTTGGTAAACTAGTTAAAATATATTCAAAATTTACACAAACCTCATTGACGAAAAAAAAGGTACATATCGCTGAAACGGTAGAGAGAGGTACATATACACCCACGATTAGCCGACGATATTAGATCCCACGATTATGCATGGCTTATCGGGCTTTTCCCAAAGGTTTTTTCACTCTAAGAAAACTCAGAAAATGTGCTTAGTAAAAAAAACATTGGTATATGGCGGGGTTCGAACCTGGACTATCGAAATGGAAGTCCGAAGCGCTTACCATTTACTTACGTAAAAATATATATGTAAACCCTTAGAAGTTTGTATTTAACTGTAGGTACTTCCTTTCCAAATATTATGATTTCAGAGAAGAGCACGCCTTCCAATATGTAAAAATGAATAGTCTCTGGATATTGTCTTTTATTATCACATTCGCTATGCAGGCAGATTGTTTTACATTATCTAGATATTACAGTTGAGAATATACAGCATTGAGACGGACAGACGGATCGCCAGGTACACGTACGGACAACGGAGCCTTAGTAATAGGTTCATGTGTCCGGAGGTACGGTACCCATAAAACATGTATTCCATGGCTGATCGTGAATTGCAGTAAGCAAATTTTCGAAAAGACCTGTGAAACAAACCTTTGCGGAAGTTTCATATAAAATGGACGTCGTAAAATACTTAAATGTTCTTAAAGCGGTTTGATTACTTATTAATTTGACTGATTATATTTATAGTGTGATTAAATTATAGTGGTTTTTATTGGAGCCGATGTCCGCTATAAAATATTAATGAAATAGTGGCAATTTTTAACTAATTTGAATGGTTAAAGAAGTCATCTTCAATCATAATAATCATAATCATAATGTTTTGCTTCTAATATAGTTTATGCTAAATATATGTAAAGGATTTTCAAGTTTTTCCAACAAGTATATACATATAGTAGATATGTATGTACCTAAGGTGATGTTAATATCTTTAAAATAAATACATAATATGGGGTAGGAAAATCTACATTTACGCCGCTTTAGAAATTAAATCTGCCATTTGATAGTTCTCTCAGCCTGCGCTGCCCAAACTATTGGAAAAACAAAACGCGGACAAAGCCGCGGGCGGTAAGCGAGTGAGATTATATTATTATCCACAAGTGTAGAGTCATCTCCCGTCAGGTTTGCATAATTCGTGAGGGCGAACGAGTCATGTTTTGGCGCGTGCGTTCTGCGGTATTTATCATACATTTCTATTTTAATTGACACTGTCACGGTTATTTCGTTAACATGCAGAGAAATGGATCATGTAAGTTATAATTGAGTTACAATTTCGACAATGCTCTTTGACTATTCCCACCGATATAACGCCAGTTTTAGCGTTCGCGTTAAGAATGCAGTGTATCATGGTTACCCGCTGACCCATTAACCAATCAAATAACTTGTAATTAGAAAATAAAGTGTACAATGATCGGTGGGAGTCATTCTATCAATCAAAACGGTCGTGTTCTAATAATTGTAATAACAGTTTTATCCCTAACACAATACTGCTTTCTTAACGCGAACGTGTTTTGTACGTAGCATTCGCAACTGTATTGTGCTTTTACATTAGAAACTTAGTCTATATGACTCCCAAATTATGTATCAAATATTATTTTCTTCTGGATAAAATCAAACTAAAAATAGGCTGGTGAAAAATAAAAATGATAAACGTTATTACAAAACCGGCCAAGTACGAGTCGAACGTCTATACTCTTGACAAAGTCGCGCATAAATGGTTCCAACCATTATCTGTGGAAACGGCAAAAAAAACCGTTTGATGTATGGGAGCCCCTTCTAAGTATTAATTAGTTTTTAGCTTTGTTATTTTGGCAACAAAAATGCGTAATTTGGAAAAATTTCAATCTTTTAACTATCTCGGTTCACGAGATGCAGCCTCGTGATCATCAGATAAACAGACGGACTGCGGAGTTTTAGTAGTTAGGTTCTGTATTTACCCTTTGGGTATGAATCCTAAAAGAAATCATTTCAAATTCTAGAATATTCGTTGTTGCATAACTTTGCATAACAGTGGAAAGGCAGTCTTTACACTGTTATTTACGATGTTTCATTCTAACATTACTACGAGTACATTAAACCTTTAATGTTGGCAATCCTGGTTGGCCCATTAAAGTTGGTAGCACGCGACGAGACATCCACTTCAGTGCCGTACACAACTGAGTACGGTGCATTATGCTTGGGTTACTGCTGTAGTTCAGCGCAGTACGATAGCGTCAGGTCGATGACCCCTCCGAGACTCCAAAAGATTTGCTCACATTGCTCAACTGAAATTGATTGGATATTGCTCGCTTCACGCTTCATTGTTGCAAAATTGCTTTTTGTACGTTCACAATAGCTTAAGGCTCCGGCGCTTTTATATGTCAAAGCGTTAAATGCGTAGCGTTAAGCGCAGAAAGAAGTTAGCGCTATCGGTATTTGGTAGTCCAGGTTTGAAATCCAGCTGTGCACTGAGTGTTTATAGTTTAAGTACATTATCTTAGTTCTATTACGGTAAAAGAAAACATCGTGAGGAAATTCGTATTCATGTATTTGAATTCGACATAATCTAGGATTGGGCCTGGTCTCCCTTCTTCTGTCTCTGGTCGCTCTGTGTAAAATCTTTGTCAAAATCCGTAGATGAGGTAGCTGTAGATAAACAAATCGAAAATGCATAAGACATTGTTTATGATTTTGATAGGTATTAAAAGGAAAACAACAGTTAGTTTTGGTAGACGGCTTTGATAAAGCAACTACAATTCGAATATTTACAGCCGACTACAATTTAGGCTCTGCAAGACAGAATGAAAACAAGACTCAGTTCTAGATTCGGTAATAGCTATTTTACACTTCTTTAATTGATGATCCCGCAGTCGTAAGCAAGGGCTTAATATAAAGTTTATTTCAATTGGCTAATCGCCAAGCATAATGATTTGTAATAAGCTCGCTAACCGCCGACCACGGCGAGCGCGTGTGTTACCGCCATTAACACTTTCACTTCTCAATACCTCAGCCTGTTCTCTCCCGAGCGTTGACGTCATCGGGATCCTAAAACAGATTGTATTTTATTCTGGACCAATGACCACTTCGTCGGCCGAGGGGTTAGCGTATGCGACTAATACCACCGAAAAATCGTGAGATAGATTTGATTTCACGTTGCGCCAGTTCCAGTCTATTCGAACTAATCTAGAAAACCTAAGCTATGTACTAAGTGTTTATAATTGAAGAACATTATCTGAGTGCTCTTATGGTAAAAGAAAATATCTTGAGGAAACCCATATTCGTGTATTTGAATCCCACCTAATCTAGGATTAGACCTGGTTTCCCTTCTGAGTATCGGAGGTTAGATGGCAGTCGCTCTGTGTAAAATCAAGCGACTTTGTAAAATCCCCTAAATCAATAGTCGACCCCGATAACAACAGCTGATATAGAAACAAGATAACGCTAGAACGAAGATGAAGATATATATTATGTGGAGCTTTAGTGTTTGTATTCCTTGGTCTGTTTGTTTATTAGTATATACGATTATATAATCATATTTATATATTTATATCGTTGAATAACACCCGAATACGCTTACTTTGGGGTTAAACAGTGTAATATATTTAGAGACATTTTTATTTCAATCATAAATGAAAATTACCTATTATAAGAATATAATTCTACAATTATGTATACGTTGTTATTTGTATTGTACAGTGTATAGTTTTGATATATTTTACGTTTATTTCATGAATTTTAATAGGTTTGCTGTAAAAACTTGTAGAGATAAGCTTGCCTTTTGTATAATTTTATATGTTTTTATCTAAGTTTTTTTTTGGTACAATAAAGCATAAAATATTACCTTAAAGAATAACATTTCAACGTTTGACCGCATCGGTGATAACCATCATATTCGACGTTTAGGTTAGATTCTCGACTGAGGCTGACAATTGTGTTATGAAAATATTTTCTTATATGCTTTTTTATGGGATAAGACAGTGAACAAAGACACGGTACTCATAGTGGTAAGAGACAACCGTGGCCTATATACATCATTGATCCTGCAGATGCGTCGCTGTCCTTTGTCTGGGCTTTTAATCAATCTACTGGCCATCATAGCCTCCGGATTCCGGAATACGATAATGTCATTTGGCGGCAGGGCCAGGCAAGTTATTGGATCTCCCATTCGAGTTACTGCACAGCATTCTATCCATCACTATTGGTGGTTGTTGGAGACCTAATTAACCTATCATGCTTCTAAAAAACTGCTTACGGGGAAGGTAGATAAATAATCAATTCTAAGCGAAGGACATACAGCACACGTACATAGTGTCACGCCAGGTACCCTGTGGGTTAGGTAGAGAGTATCTAGTGCGAAACGTCACGATCCCTTGACACCTACCCAGCTTCCTCTACATTCATCAATCTCTTCATGCATACACGCCGGTAAACAAAGGACCCGGAAAAATACGGGAAATTTGGTTACTCATATTATGTATAAAAATAATCGACTGTCACCCATATCTCATGACTGCTTTTTACCTTGGGTAAATCAGTTCATGAATTATGTCCTAAACAAAACTTCTGTGACATTCGTCTTACAGCAAATAAACTGTCTTTCTTTATGTAAAACTTACGTGTTTTTATTTTGTTACAGGTAAGGAGCAGTCGCGATTTAAAACTTTGGAGAAGGTATATTTGACATTGTATGTAAGGCAAAACATTGATAAGCGTTATTTTAAGTATTAAAACTACTGAATAAGGTCTGGCAACACTCTCTTAGTGTTAAAGTTAATTATTATCGCTGTGTATTTTGTTTTTTTGTTCCGCTCCTCCATTAGACGTAGAGCTCCTCCAATTTTCTATACATCAGATGTTTTTGGGTCGGCAACCAGAGTAAAAACTGGCGACTTTGTGAGAACCTCTAGTTATCACAAAGTCGCCTGTTTTTACACAAAGTGACTGCCATCAGACTCCTGCAACTCAGTAGGGAAACCAGGTACTATCCTAGATTGTATCGAATTCTGTTACACTAATCCGGGTCTTCTCACGATGATTATCCTTCACCGTTTCTTCTTCCACATTGAATATACTCGCAGCAATTTTTTTAAACTGACATAGTTGTTTTTAGTAACAATATTAAAACATAGCATCAAATGCTATGATTCCTGAATTGAACACCTTTAGCTTCGTAACCAATATCCCCATTTATCCAGTGCTCTGCCCACACAGGTAATATATTACCGTCATCCGTCAGCAGCTGCCCTCTTGGCCTGGTTTCCCCCGCACAGAATCTGTATTAACATTCAAAAGTCGCTGGTTAGTGAACAAAGACAATGCATCTTATTCAATTTAACAGGTTGACGGCAAATATGTTTATTGGACATACTTTTAATTTTATGTAGGTGCTCTTTGTTTTTATGTAAAAATACTAGCTGGGTGACATAGTTTTGCTTTTTTACTTTATTTCTTATAATATTAATTTATATCCTTGACGAAAAAAGAATTATAACTATAATTAAATGTGGTTCTATTACCCGTTGCAGATTATCATACGACAATATTTCCAAAAATTTTTGTCCGCGTGTTGGTCTGGGTCCTCTGTGTAGAATATACCTACTGCTTTCCTACCAGGCAGCTCGTAAGAGGCGAGCATAGGTTAGCTCGGTCACTACCAACATTACCACAGGCGGTAGAGTGCCGTGTAGCAACTTGCCCGGGTAGGGATCCACCGCCTTACCTATTCCTGCCGCCATAATGACATTGTCGTGTTCCGGTCCGAAGAATAAGGTAGCCGCTAGACTTGCACATAAGTTTTGACAGCCCGACCACAGGGTAATGACGCACCTACAACGTATAGTGTCTATAGGCCATGGTTGTCTCTTACCATCAGAAGACTCATGTGCCTGTTCGCTGTCCTATCTCATAAAAAAAAAGAAATTCGTACTTCGCTGAATTTCCTCCACTATTAGAGTCGTTTCGGAACAAACAAACTCATATGAATACACAAGAAACATTCAAATCTATAAAGCTAACAAGCACACAAACTGATGTAAGTACAAAAAAAAATGTTTTCAAAGAAAATATTTCCAGGTGAATGATAAGGTTCGGAAATTGATGAAGTTGTTTACGAGTCAAAAGACTGACGTAAGAATTTCTAGAAGTGTATAGAGTTTTTATGTGAAATATATTACTACAAAGTACAGTCCATTTGTCGTGAAGCCCTATATCGCAAACAAACACGAGATATAATGAATCATGTTAATATAATTATGCTGTAACAATGCCGGTCACACACCATCTAACTGCATTAGATGTTCCCGCCCGTTTTCTACTTTGTACTAATCACCACTATTGTGTCGCTATCATTATTTTTAGCGATTACCCAGTTCTTTTGTAAGTACTTTTATTTATAAAAGCTGCGTAATGTTTTGTTATTCATTATCAGAACATCTCAAGATATTTTCAAATGTGAGATAGTCCAATGAAAATAGAGTCCATATGTTGTTCAAATTATCTTATTTCTTTTTATTAATACCACGTATCATCCGGCTAATGTTTGCTCTAGAATTGTATGTGTCATTATCAGATTCAACAACACTAGCATCTCTTTCACACGATTCTTAGTTGGCGGTTTCTAAAACTTTATCGTTAATCTTTGCGTACGTTTTATTTTGTAAATTAAATCATTAAATAAATAAATTTTATTTAATATGCAAATCTAATGCCTTCAACTTTTACAGCATGATTTTGCGGGAGTTAGAGACATTCATAGACGGATTAGACGAGTGGTTGCTTCTTGAATCCGTAACTCTACCATATTAGGTTTTCATTTACACTTTTCGCAGTTGGCATTTAATGAAGATTTATCTAATTCTTATGAAACGGGTCATTCTTGTATATTTATTTATTTATACCGGTGATTTCGGAAACAGCTCTAACGATTTTGCTAGATAGGTTTTACGAGTAGACAAATTGATCTAGATAGGTCTAGGTCATATAACATTGTGAAAATTACGACATATATACAACTCTGTCCTACCGACAGATTGGTGTAAAATTTGGCGAATGATGACACTGACCAAAAAGATTTACCGAGCCAAGCTCGTTCGCTCAAGTACTTGTAATAGTTTGAATAAAATTGCTTCTTTTTCGACTTAACTTAATATTAAATTTTACCCTTTCCGTTTTCTGCTTCTTCAAAGCTGTAAGTTTATATGAGTTTAGCTAACATTTTTTTAATGCTAAATGTTTTATACGTAATATGATCTCAACGATTGTTGCATTTAATACTTATGAGAGATCGCATTAAATGCGTTTTTGGTTCATGGAGCGTAACGAGCACTTTGTACTGAATATCAGTTTACAGAAGATAAGTGCCACTAAACTGTACCAGACTGTAATGTCTTATTTCTTTCGTGTGTCCAACATTTTGTGAGATTTATGTTTTAATAAGTTTTTTGTCGAACTAATGCAATTTTGTGAAACTGAAGTTGTTAAATCTACCGACGAGCGATCGAAGTGAAATATTTTATTCCTAATCTTCCTCATCTTCTGTTACATAGATAATCGTCCTAATCGTCTTCGTTTTTGATTATAAGTTTTGTTTAATATTGTATTCGTTGTGGGAAGTTACGTTATTAAGTTTTTCGATATAATCTCCCCTTATAAATTTATATTTTGGTCGAATCTGTACTTCAGATTGCAACTAAATCATTTAGATAGACGTGTGTCGATCGTATAATATGCAGTTCTTTGGACATTATTTTGCTCGTGTGACATTTTTCTGAAATCTGTATCCGATGGTGTTTTCAAAACTACTACTCACATTATAAATAAATAATATAAATTGAAGTATTTCTCATTTTTTCTGGATTGCCGAGATAACTTATAATGCGATATTGAGCAGTCTGGTTTGTCTTATCTCCTTTATAAAAATCTTTGATACTTTCGCAGCAGGTAAATACATGATATGTCTATTTACGTCACCATGACGCAACTAAAAGGGAATGCTGCATAAAAGTATTTTAAGAAAAATTCTTCGCTGCGCAAGAGCGATCGGCATTGAAATATTATTTTTCCTTTCATGATTAACACGACCGAATAAAATGGTAGTCTGTGCAGTCTGCTCGCGTTTATAATTGTGTCTAATTTATTTTATGGTATAATAAAAAGTATTCGAGATTCGTCCAGTCATCTGGGCCGGTCGTCTAATGGAGGTCACTGTTATAGAAACCATTAGCTATTGGCGGCAACTTGGCGAGGGTTGCCATCTACACTCCACAACGATTTTTGTTTTTTTATCTGTGCCCAACACACGCAAAATGGATACAATGTTTACCAATCTTAGAAGTGATATTAATATGATACTTATGCCTGATGACATAGTTAGTATGTATGTGTTACTTTTTTCCTATGTTCATTTTTTGCAATTTAATGACTTGCTAGATTTAGTCTATCGCATTAACATATTCAAGCCATTCTCATTAATGATGCACTTAAAATTTATAATTACGTGTTGCAAAAAAGGTTTTATTATGATGGATAATTTGTTTTTTACAAGATTACAAATCGGAAATGAAAATATACAGCGCCAAGCTGCTCGTTTCAATGCCTATTTCGTTCAAAATACATTTGCGTTAAAAAAATATAATATTTACCACAATATTCTTCAAAGAAATCATAATTACTTTATTTATTTTTTATAATTTACTGTCAAACTATGGTATAGAAAAAAATAATGAGTGTGACTAATGATAAGTAAAGTTTAAATCAACAAATCTACTAGTTCGTCTGCACTGTCTTTATAAATAAAGATTGGAGCTACAAATCTACGGGCTAACTTTGATTTTTGTCGTGTTTCAGCCAGAAAATGAGAGTGCCGGTAAATTTAAATTTACAGTTGGTAGCCCTGCGTGCGAGGCGCGGTGACGCGATCGCCCTTGGCATTATTTGCTATCACGCGCTGACATCATCGCGCATATGTAATCATTGATTACCTCCACGTACTTCGAACCCACTGCCGCCGGCTTCATTTACCGTTTTTATCTATTTCTTTCAATCATTATTGAAAATGAAAATTATTTATTTGCCGAATACGTGTGTCTGCAAGACAAAACTTTTCTTATCTTTTTTCTTTCTATAGATTTCTAAAGTCAAAACCCAAAACTTTTATTTATTACTTCGTTAATAGTTTACCAATAATGACATTATTTTCAATTAAAGAAGGTAAAAGTCAGTAGCAGTATGATTGGTATTTTCAATTCCTTTTGTCGGGCGGAGCCACGTTCAACAATTGGTTCCAATATGTTTTTCTGCATTGTTTTAACAAGCTTAATAATTTAAAACGGACAGCTGTCTATCATTTTTAAATCGGCAACTTCTCCACCTTTCGTGTGTTCTGTACAAACAAAATACGACCCATATATGAGGGTCGCAGTTCACATATTATTATTCAGCGAGCGGGCCACAGCAGGATCCTAACGGTATCGCAGTGGGTGGACTGTTTGTCTATCAACACTGACATCGGTCCCGCGTGACTATGAATACGGCTTCATATCACGTGTCTTGCAGTTAGCAAACAGAATAGGGTCAGGTGTGTGGTAGGTCAAATGTGTGTAGTGCCGTAACATGGAAATGACATTCACGTTGACCGTACGCTCGGTGTTTGTCTAGATACTTGGTATTTACCACAGACTATGAAAACTGCGACACACAGTAGATCCGAAATGACAGTAAACTGAAATGGGGGTATAAAAAGATCGCAAATGTAGGAGATGGTTTTTCTATACTATTTTGATAATTAAACACCAAAAGTATTAAAAAGGCTTTGTCAACTTAAAATAGGCGATGCCGATCTTCATGAGTTATCTTATAACACCTTTACCCTTCAAACTAGTATAAATCACTAGTTTTTTTGGAATTTTAAAAATGAAGTAGTTAATAAACTTAGTAAGAGATAAATTAAGTATTTTATGTGTTTTCACCAGTGCTGCAAAAATAGGTAAAGGTCTGGTAATGTTGAATTAATTACAACAGAATCAGAGCGGTGGATTTATTATTGTTTTACTTTTGGCTACTACAGTGTTGAATAAAATTATTATAGAAACCAAAAAAACTTTTAAGATTATTGTGGCCGTATTATGTCACACCATCGTCGGCTAATAATAGGTGCATTTGTACCCTTTTGGGGATATGGGTGGGACGATATTTATTTATTATGGCCCGTAAGTAGGGTGATTCTACCGCTTTGCTTGGAGGGTAGGCAGCTGGTTAACTCATAGAGGTCAACCCAGTCTAAACTGAGGCTGGGCAACGAACCATCGATATCTTTGACCCAGTGTCAGCTTAAACTCGCTATGTTGCTTCATACCGGTAGAAAAACCTGATCGTCTGCTGTCATACATCGTCAAATGTCCCGTAAGTATGAAGCCGTCAGAATGAAGCCATCCATCAACGCGTAGGCAATCACGTAGTAGTTACCGTGTACGGTAGCTGGTGGTCATTGAACCGCGATATCAGGTTATATATGGTTTGTTGATACGATCTCAATACCGTGAAACACGTGCGCTTGCGAAACAACTCCCTTTAAGATGCTTTAACGTTCATCTAATCATATAAATTCTAGCAGCTGCGGCTTTGCCATCGTAATAGTAGTGCTCCTTGACCAATAAGAAAAAATGATGGTTTATTTCTGTGCAGGAAGCAGCTAAAAAGCTATTAAAAGTGTAACTTGTGTGTTAAGTGTAATCATGTCAATTGGATGTAAAATGGATTGTTATGAATAAGTTAACGTGATTGTTTTTTCGTCGGCCGCAACTGATTCCTATTACAGTTAAATCATCAGGTTGTCGCCAAATTTCTTTGCGCTGTACTTTTGTAATGTTACATCCATCACTATCGTTTTTCATGTCTGGATGTCTTCACAAATCTCACTCAGTAGTCTTTTCTTTCCTGGTTTTTGCGATAATATTACAAGATGATTTTTTTCCCGTGTTGGTCCGGGTTCCGTTGTAGAATAGGCCAACTGCCTTCCACCCAGGCAGCTTGTAAGAGGCGAGCACAGGGTCTATTGT
>DVZL01005966.1:0-11684 GCA_018236625.1 Lasaia peninsularis
TCAACACAAAAATATTTTTTCAATTCGAACCAGTAGTTCCAGAGATTAGCGCGTTCAAACAAACAAACAAACAAACTATTCCGCTTTATAATATTAGTATAGATTTCTTTTCAAAGTTGACATACCCAGATAATTGTTTCTGACCAATTTATAATTATAGTAAACAAATACTGGTCTGTGTTTCATCTCTCCGTTCTTTCTATTTCTTTCTTTGTAACATCACCACTGTTGTGATCCAGTTTGAAAGGTAAGTTTGGGGTAATCTTTCTGGGCAATACTATACCAGAAACAGGTTGGCAACGTACCCTCGCCATCTTTGGTGTATATACACGTAATTAAAAGAATAAATATTATCACGCTAATGTTACAAAAAGAGTAAGCATAGTGACATATAGGACCCACGTAATTTTCCTCCCATATAAAAATACTAGCTTTCCGCCGTCAATTATTTTAATAACAAAGACAACTTTCAAAAGGCTTTTTTTCCGACTTATAATACTTACATACATTACATTACATTACATACCCTCTTTTTAATGTAGTCGGTTAAAAAGTAGCCTATGTCCTTCCTCAAGGTCAACTCTATCTCGGTACTAAATTTCATCAAAATCGGTTCAGTGTTTTAGGCGTGAAAGCGTAACAGACAGACAGAAATAGTTACTTTCGCATTTATAATATTAGTACGGATTTGGTTAAAGAATATTAGTACTTTATTCCTCTTAAAAACCGTCATAATAATTGACCAACCCATTATTGACCTATTCATCTCAGCGTTAAACAGTTTTATGACTATCAATAGTAGATTCCTATATCTAAAAAGGTGCATACGATGAAATTACGAAAAATAAACAAAAACATACCCTATTCCATTGATATAAGGTTTATGATATCAACTTATTGCACAAACTCATTCTAATCTTAATTCTCTTGCATTTATTGTAGCGTTTTAATCGAGCCCACTCCGCAAACTTATTTATTACGATCAAAATTAAATGTTATTCAACTTCCGACCTTAATGACTGGTGATAATGACTTGATTTGTTTCATTTGGTTTATTTTATGTTTGTCGAGTGTAATTTGAACAGCAATAAGGTACTGAGCATGCAGCTGCGTCCGTCGTTAGGGTTGCCAATGTATTTTTAGACAATAATTTATTCAGATTATTTGTGAGCATCGCTAATGTGGGTTTATTGCGTCAATCGAGAGAGGTTGTTTATATTATCGAGTTGATGAATAAACTCTGTCGCTCAGTTAGGGATGTGCTTAAGGTGCTCCAGAATAGCTTCGATTATGTCGGTATATTTTTGTATCAAATTAAATACCACCTCTCTTTAGTCATGTGTCATTAACAATGTAATAGGGCTGCCTAAAATTATTGTTTTTCTTTTTAGTTTTTTAAGTTTAAATACACTTGATATATATTATGTGTAATGTAATGAATAATGACGCAAGGTTTTCTTACAGATGAAATGTTTTTTTATATTTATTTCTGTGATATATGTAACAGGCAGAAGAAAATTATTCAGCTTAAAAACAATCCCACATTTTTTACGAGGTTCGAAATTAAAAAACGCTCAAAATATTTTTTTTATTTTTTATTCTAATTACAAAATGTTTTTAGTTTTAAAGTAATTTTTAGTAGAAACTTTTAATGATTTCGTGTTGACAAATTAAGTTTATAAATAAACGAGGTTTGAAATTAAAAAACGCTCAAAATATTATTTTATTTTTTATTCTAATTACAAAATGTTTTTAGTCCTAAAGTAATTTTTAGTAGAAACTTTTAATGATTTCGTGTTGACAAAATAAGTCAAACATAATACGCTTGTTACTATTCTGCTAAAGAAGAAGCTAGGCAAGTATATGGGATTTGTGGTACTTGGCACTCGATTACTCTACGAACCCGCAAGGAACCTGCCGTGAATATATTTATGTAATAAAATAAAATATATAAAAAATATTAGTTGACAAAAAAAAAACATTTTTTCGAAAGTTGTAAGAAATTATCAACTGTTAGTGCAATCAAGTCATTACGAGATTAAAAAGCCATTTATAGTGCACCTAACGAGGCTAATGTCTGTGAAACATTGACTTGTACAAATCGACGATATCTAATTGCGTATCACCATAATCCCCAATTAATCAAAGTTTATTACTCAAAACGATTAATTTATTAAAAGAGAAAATTCTCCATGTCACATCGGTTTTAGGGTCAATTATCGTAGTCGTTATTTATGACTATATCCTATAAATTTAACTTTTTCGACTAACTCGATATTTACAAAAATGTTATAGAATTGTAAATATGTGACGTATGTAACATCTAAAACTATAAAATTGATGATGACAATTTAATTTTTTTATGAATTTTATCTAAACTAATATTAGGTATCAAAAGGCCACCCATATTCCTGAGGGAGTAAAAAATTGATTAGGCACCTGGTCGACTTTTGACACAATTAAAATAGATACTTTTGATTTAAATTTTGAAACTAATGTACCTACTGTCGTGAAAGTGAAGTATATTGTGTTATGAGACGTTTTCTCTCGAATCAAAAAATCGTGATTCATGTATCAAATACAATATATTTAAATTTCGATTTACTTTTGTTAAATTCATTACTGCGGAAAATGACGTTTGGATATCCGTAAAATGTTATTTTGTTATTATCAATGTACTTATAATGATTATTATCACGATTATTATATTATTGTTTTATTCTCATTATTCAATTATTATAATTATGATATTTATGAATTCGGACCCTGGTTTGGATCAAAACATACATAAACCGTTTAGAAATAATAAAGGAATCAAATTTGTATGGCGGCCAATTCTGATTTTCTGTGACACACTCTGGTAATTGCCACCTCTATTAAGAAAAATGGCGCCGAAACGATCCCGCTTGGTGCTACCGCTTCGGCGGGCCGTCAAGCATATTTTTTACCAATTCTTACTTTTCCAAGGTTTCGGATTTTTTTGTTTGGTTTGGTTGGTTATCCAACGGTACTACCATCATGAGGTAAACCTCCACCTGGGAGAACAATATATACTAAACTAATATTAAATAGGTCCAAAGGGCTGGAGACGGTCTTGTCCTGATCGTGGAGAGTGGCATAATCTGGAGGAGGCCTATGTCACAAGACAACCTGACCATACTACATAAAATTATAAAATGAATTTACCAACGCTAAATACAATAATAAAACAATATTAAATGCATATTAATTAATTGAATGTGAATGAATTTTTAATAATATAACAATTAATATAAAAATAATATATAAAATACTGTTGATTGAAATGAATTTTAAGGTTAAAGTAAATATTAATTAGATATGATGTAATATGTTATTTGTTACTGTGTATTTTAATGTTAGAGTATGGAAAAAAATGAATATGTATTGTGTAAAACTAAGATCAGAGAATAAAGGCTATATTTATTTTATATTTACTTATTTATTAAATGGGGTTCAGCTTAGGCTAGACCACTTCAGTTGAACGCGACGCGGCCCTGCGTGTGGTATATAAATAATTAAATAAAAATGCGAACGAAGTCGCGGCCACAGCTTATTAATACAACACTTTTTTACGAGAGTGAATTAGACGCATAGAAACATGTAATAAAATATATATTCTGTGGCATCCCTATTAAGATTCGATTGTTTTTGCGCATCGAATAAGTTCTCGAGTGAGCAAATTTACTCGACCTCTTGTTTAGACGACACCAACTTCAGCTTTTGGTTTTATCTTTTTTGCAAATGTCACTGGGTGAGTGTCAGAGAGCTTGGGAGATTATTTCGTAGACAGCAATACGATCGCTAGTCTCCTTGTTTTGTTTACTTATGTGCAGTCGCTTTAAGGTTATTTCTAAAGACAATTTATATGTATTAGCACACATATCTTCACGGCAGGTCGTTTGCGAGGTAGGCAGAGTCAATCAATTGCCAAATGTCACTTCGCTACATGCTTGTCTTCCACATTTATTATTCGCATCACACATCTACCTAGGTCTCCCCGGATACCTACGGCCATCCAAATTCGCATTGTATATCCGTTATGTCAATCTTTCATTCTTTTTACATGACGGAAGCATCGAAGCATGCCCTTTCTCATGTGTTAGCACGATTAAAAAAATGTTTTTGTCTCACTGCACTTTTGTTTATGGGTTTTTTATGCGATTAATGTTGGTGTATTAACTTTAGGCTTAAAAGCTTCTTGAGTACCTATGTTTTTTTTAAACTGATTAAATCGACGATGTTGAGCACTAATTTAAAAAATCCGACCAAGTGCAAGTTACTCTCGCGCATAAAGGGTTTCGTATTATTCCCGTTTGATATATGATAGCACTCTTTAAATGTTTATTTTGTTTTTAGTATTTGTTGTTATGGCTGCAAAAGAAATATGTTACTGTGAAATTTTCAACTTTCTAGCTATTATGGTTTATTAAATACAGTCTGGTGGCAGACAAACAGATATACAGCGAAGTCCTATTCATAGGATTCCATCTATACCTTTTACACCTTTGAAACTGGACGATTGTCGAAAAACAAGAAAATGGAACTTGGTCTTTATTAAAGAAATCTAATGATCCAAGATGGTTTCGTTGAAGAGACTCGTTTAATTTTAGTCTCAGCTGAATGCACCCCTTTTTGCCTCGAAAACAAAACGCAAGTCATTACGAAGTGGCACTTAATCCGGTATTGATAGTGATATATTGATGTGGAGGGAGATGCGGTCAGTTGCGAAGATTAGGAAGCTCCCAGCAGCTTAAGTGTCGCAATCAAATATATATGGCTCTCAGAATCTAGAATTACTGGATTCTAGATTTTTATGAAATCTTAAGTGAAATGAATTGTTTTAAAAGCTTGATTACAGCTAATTTTTAGAATTCCGTACCCAAAGGGTAAATGGAACCCTCTTATTAAGACTCCGCTGTCCGTCTGTTTGTCACCAGGGTGTATCTCACGAACCGTGATATCTAGACTGCTGGAATTTTTCCAGATTATGTATTTCTGTGGCCACCATAACCCCAGTACCAGCTTCTTCCATTTGATCGCATCCAATGTAGAGCGTCTCGAATCGTAGACGACTGGGCTCTTTCCAATCAGCTTGACTCTTTGGCGTTACGTAGAGATATCTGTTCCCTCAGTGTCTTCTACCGCATTTATCACGGGGAATGCTCTGAAGAGTTGTTTGGCTTGATACCTGCGGCTGAGTTTCACATTCAGGACAGGAGGACATCGCGACAGAGCGTAAAATTCCACGCCTACCACCTTGATGCGTGACGCTCCTCAACCGTGCGATTCCTAAGGCATTTTTTGCCCCGTACAACGCCTATATGGAACAAATTACCAGCGGCGGTATTTCCAAACGGATATGACTTAGGAACCTTCAAGAAAAGAGCATACTTATTCCTTAAAGGTCGGCAACGCACCTGTGATACTGGTGTTGCGAGTGTTCGTGGGCGGCGGTGATTACATACCATCAGGTATGTGATCACCGCCTCCTCTTACCTATATAAAAAAAAAACTCTCTGCCTACTATTCAACGACCTGACGTGAAGATATTTGTGTGTGATACATTTTTAAGAATATTTCAAAAATAATGTGAAAAGGTACATGTGTTTCTCATTTAAAATATGACCTTAACAGTTGTTTGCTTATCTCTCAAAACCGCCACCTTAACAGTTATTAGCAAGTCTTCTGACGCCGGCACCTTAACAAGTAAGCAACAAGCGAATAGCAACGATCCAAAAACAACACTTGTCTATAAATCGGGCCACAGACGTGAGTTATGCCAGTGCCATTAACTTGATGGTCTGTCTTCAATTTATTGCACCATTAAGTACAAAGAAATATTGTAGAATTGACCGATGCTATCTTAACACTGTATTTGCTTTGAAGTATTGGAATTTCGATGTTAAAAATATAAATAATAGTTCTAATATTGTGTTTGATCTCTTTACCAAAATTACAGTTGTATAATCGTCTGAAATTTTTGTAGAGTGTATTGATTTAATATTATTGTTAGTTGTTTATTTAAACTTATACGTTTGATATTGTAACATTTACATGTGACATTTATATTTTTAATCTTATATATATATTTTATGGACATTGTTAACTAGGTCTTAAGTTTTGAAGTATCTATATAACTCGAGATCTGCTGGACCAATTTTCATGGTGTTTGATTCGTTGGATTAGTCTCCGCCCCGAATAGCAGAATATATATTAAAAACAATGAAAACTCATTGAATAAATAATTATGAAAAATTAATCATTTTCAATAAATGCTTACTACAAACATTTGTCCATCGTGTCAAATACTGTAAGTAATAATTGTCATTTATGCATTGTTTGTATTGTTAAAATCAATTAAAAAGGTTGAAAAGTGCATTAAGCAGATACATAGAAGTTCTTCAAATATTTATGCGTTCGTATTATTTGTTTCAAGTTCATCAAAGCCTAAATTAGTTCAACTAAAAGGTAGCACGCCATGCATTGGCGGTACGAAGTTCGCCGGATCAGTTAATATTAAATACAATAAAGACAGAAATTATTTAAAACGAAGTATACATAAAGTATGATTATAATTCTAATAAAATTACGTTACGCCTATATCCTTGAAGGGGTAGCCGGAGGACCATACACCAATAGCCGATAATATTAGGTCCCATGTGACAGGTGGAAAGTCCGTCGTCATATTGGACCTACTCTTGAGATTCAATTTAGGTCCAATATGGTTGTTATGTTTTTCAAATAAAAACTATAAAGATTCATAAATCATGTTTCCCTTTCCGGGAATCGAATCCGTGACCTTGTTCGTCCGACGATTCAACCACAGATAGGATAAACCTAGTTATGTTTTTTAGATAAACTAAAAAAACTCATAGGTAGAAGTCGTCATATACGGGAACCCGGGACCTCCTGCGTCAAAGCCGAACATCGACCACACCCGACCATAGAGACAGAACGTAGTTAATATTGTTTATTCAGAAGCATCCGTAATGGAGGGAGATGGATGTATTTCCGCTGTAAACTCGCCAAAATCCAGCTGAGAGACGTCTCGTAGGTAATCCTTGTCGAACCGTTCTTTATTTCTGTTCAAACTTCACTTTGTTTAAGAAGCGGTTTCCTCCGCTTTAGTGAGATTTTATTGAAGCTATACGTCCATTTGATGGATTTATTCCGACACATTAGCGTGTACGCTTATTGTCTCTGTTGTTAAGTCGTGCCCGACTTTGCTAGAGAAAGTCCGATTCTCATATGTGTTTTTTTAGTTAATCTAAAAACATGACGTTAAATGTACCTCTGCCTAACTCTTCGGGAATATAGGCGTGCTAATGTATGAAGTTATTATTTTCTAAAAATGAAGTAAGAGGTTTAGCCTCTTTTTTGTATTTTGTAAGACGTTCTGAATCTTGATTATACCTACGTTTAAATCTACGACATGATGAGTACAGACATGACATTAGATTCTATTGCAGTACAATGACAGTTTGAACTCTGATTGATGAAATAGAAATAAGTTAAATTTAAATAACCACTTTATACTTAATAGAAATAAGACTAGTGCTCGCGACTTCGTTCACTTTTTTATTTAATTATTTTATTTTATACATTTCTAGAATACAATTCTAAAATAAAAGTGGTCTTAGCTATTCCTTATTATATCAGCTGTCTGCCAGTGAAAGTTGGTCCAGCAGTTTCAGAGATTAGCGGGTACAAACAGACAGTCTGACGGGCAAAAATTCTAAAAAATATTATTTTGGTATATTGAAGTGAACATATGTACCTACATATGCATTTTGTAAAAAGCGTTTATTTTAATATTATATCACTTTCACTGGCAAACAGCTGATATAATAAGGAATAGCTTAGGCTATTTTCATTTTAGAATTCTATTCTAGATAAGTATGTATAAAATAAAATAAATAAATAAAGAAATACATATTGTATTCTCTTCACATGTATACATATAATATCGTATGACCACATCCAAGATTCCCAGTTATGCATAGATAAATCATGCAAAAGGAACTTTTCCAAGTAATGCAATAATTAAAAACATAGCGGAGCGTCGTGTACGTGTGATTTTAAAAGGCCCTTGTCAGCAATGTATGTGTGGCCGCGGATACATTGATAAGCGGAGCGATTTGATTCCCGTAGCGATTGCTAGTTGGTGATAAGTCACGCTTTGTGTTTACTATAGATTTACTTTGTGATTACGATTAATAAATCGGCTCTGTGGCAAGCCTAGCCAGTGCCCGGCTTTCATCTGGCAAAACATAACAAACTGAGATTTGTGCCCGATATGTCGACGCGGAAGGATATGCCACAAGTCACATCATGGGACATAATATCGTCGACTAATTATGGAGGCATAATTATGTAACTCTCCGTACCTTCGGGGATAAGAGCATGATGATATTTACTTAAACCTTACTTGTACACATTCAATATTTTCCAACATTTTTGGCGTACGGTGAAAAATAACAAGAAGATAGATAGTATAATGACATAAATGTACCTAGGTATATAAATCTATAAATATAATAAAACAAATTTTCCGACTTAATACTAAGATATTAGACAAATGTTAGAAGCCATTAAAAACTGGGCGAACCGTTTACCCTTTATTTGTCCGGGTACCTATATATTGAAAAGAATCATACGTGTAATGTGTACGTATTTACTTACTACCTTGGCTAATCGTGGGTGTTCCAGTATATCTACTAGATTCATGAGTCGTGGATATACTGGCACACCTCTGTCTACCCTTTCGGGGATAATAGGCGTGAAGGTACTTATTTATTTACTTACTAGAAAAATGTTAAAAGCCATTAAAATTGGACAAAATGATTACCGTTTAATTTTTCCGGGTATATATTTAAAATAATCATATCCGGCTATATCCGGCCTTATCCGGGGAGCTGGTAACGCTAAGCGTGTTAACATATACACGGTCTTATGAAAATAAATCGCACACGACGATCGCCGTTGTTTCTCACGTAACATTACACTGCGACGTCAACACTCCATTATCATTATATGAAACGTGTATTTTGTTTGGATAAAGCTTTTACATAAATCATTTTCTGCGACTACGAGATTAATATCGACGATTTACAGAAAACGGTGACTTTGGGTAAGTATTTAATGCGTGATATATGAAAAACTCGTATTACTACCACCAATGACGTCTTTCGCTACTGTTTCAGTTAGTAGGCTTGTTAAACTTAAATGCAACTGGAATATTTTACCCAAGTTATTATGATCTACAGGAGCTATGTCATTAAGAAATCTGTCACTCGTTTGTCTTAAAATACTTTAAAAACTAATTATATAATAATATACATAAAAATACATACATAATAAATAAAAAGCAAAATAAACATTTTAGAAAAAGCTTTTATTATTTTTCGAGTTTCTCTCAACGAGCCCTTTCATTTGATACCCATATTGTAGAAGTTCTTTAAAACAACTATTCCGCCATCTTGGTTGGTCCGCCATATTGGATTTAGAATGATGTCATTTACCTTATCGTGCATTGTCATCCAATTCAAACGTGTATACAAAATTTCAGCTTAATCGGGTGGGGTGATTCCACCCGAACATACATACATACATACCTACATACAATGCAAGTTAAATAAAAGCATTTAATAAAAACGTTAAAATAACAATAAAATAGATTATTATGTTTGATATACAAATGCTAACTTTTCTCGGGAATTGAACCCGATTGTTGAAATTAGGCGTGTAAGTGCTACAACTGACCAATCAGGTGTTATTTAATTTTGATAACTAGCTGTGCCCGCGACTTCCTTTGCGTTTTTTATTTAATTTTATACATCTCTAATAAAATAAAAGTAGCCTATGCCGTTCCTTGTTACATCACCAGTCTGCCAGTGAATGACGCGTCGAAATCTGTCCAGCCGTTTCAGAGATTAGCGGGTACAAACAGACAGACAGACAAAAATTCTGAAAATACTATTTTGGTATATATACCTTATGAATGTAGCAAAAAAAATTTTTTTTAGTATTACATACAGACGCTCCAATTTTATTAATTTGTATAGATAAACAGTTAAAGTAACCAAAAGTCTGATTCAGACGCATAAAAAATATCACTAAAAATTTCATGATAATCCATTAAGCGGTTTTTGCTTGAAAGATAAAAAAACACACTCACAAATCGCATTTATAATATTAGTGGGATGAATATGAATGAAGTACAGGATGTATCACCTCGGTATTTCACTTTAAGCGACATCGCTTCAGCATAGTTGCGTTGGCGCCAAATATTTTAATTGCTAATGAACATGAGCTGAAAGGGCAGATTGATTCTAGCACAATTTATCGACTGTTTACTTTTGTTAAGCACCATTTAAACATAATAAGTTAGTTTCCTTCGCTAATATATGAGGTTCTTAGCACATTAAACCTATTTATACATGGTGATCGGTAAACGAACCTGTCAATACTTTGCTCGATGTTTTTTTAGTACATCATGTTTTTTAGAAATAATATTTGCTTATAACTATAAATTACTTGCTGATAAAATGTGAATAGTATAAAAAGAGTAAAAATCAAAGAAAAATCGGACCGACATTTGAACCCAACCCAGGTTTTAAGGCGTTTTAAGGCGCCCGAATTCCCGACCGAGCTATTCTAACTTCGTAAATGGTGACGAAATTTAGCTTCGTATTCTAATGATATTTTAGGAGGTTTTTATTTTATGAAAACACGAATAATGGCCGTTTTCAATAACCCATCAACGATAAGATAAGGGCTACCCTATATCTTAGCAACCACTGTGTGTGTGACGTCACACAAAATGAAACGTCATTGATATATGCTTAGGAGATCGAGTATCAGCTATAAACCTACTGAGCGGGTAAAGCTTGTTTAATTAATTATATATTGTAGATAGAATAATGACAAATATGTTATATTTTATAAATAAATATTTTATAGAATCAGGCGTTACTTTGCGGAAATCCATATTCAAACAAAATATATTTATTACTAGCGACGATATTGGGACAGAGTAAGCGACTTTGTTTTATACTATGTAGTGATTTTGCCAAATCCCACTAAAAACAAAAAAAATAATGATATTTTTGTTCAGATAAATATTTTTATGATATTTATATTGTAAAATAACGTCTATTTTAAACTAATTTTTGATCAAGTTTAGGATTTTTTTCCGATCAGGAGAAACGTGTAAACTGGGTTGATTTAAAAAAATAAAATTAAATTCATTGTTGCAGATCAATCAAAGTTGATAAAAAGAAAAAAGTCAACAGATGACGTCCGATCTCCTTTAGGAGGGGAGGGGTCTATGACCAGCGAAGAAGGGGAGGAGTCAGGAGTGGGGAGGCGGAAGAAAGCCAGGACTACCTTCACAGGAAGACAGATCTTCGAACTGGAGAAGTTGTTTGAGGTGAAGAAGTATTTGTCGTCCGGAGAACGGGCGGATATGGCGAAGTTACTCAACGTTACGGAGACGCAGGTAAGATTATTATCCACTAGCGGACGCCCGCGGCTTCGCCCGCGCGGATATCGGTTACCGCTGCAAAAAGCCAAGCCAAGCCAAGCCAGGTCAATTCACAGAAACCGACACTAACATTGACGACGCAGTCATTATCCGCAGGCTGCACAAATTATCTTTCTGT
>DVZL01005967.1:0-11683 GCA_018236625.1 Lasaia peninsularis
CATGTCTTTCTTGAGTAGGCTTTTTGCAGCGGTAACCGATATCCGCGCGGGCGAAGCCGCGGGCGTCCGCTAGTAGTTAATACAAAGACTACATTTCAGCATACTCAACGATGAAATTAAGAAGACCGTCAAAATTGAAAGTGCTTGATCTCTGTCTGGTTTCCCTTTGCCATTTCAAATGAAAACTACTAGTAAAATAAACGTGATTGCGCTTTAAGCCCAAAGTTTTTATTTAATCTATTTTTAAAGTTTTCAATAATTCATTACTTAGTAATAATATTTATTACGAACACTATTTCTAAAATATAGTTCCAAAACTTTTCGTCACTTTATCTAGTTTACGAATACCTCGTTTTAACAACATATGAAGCGTAATTTGTAAATTATTTTCATAAGAATAGTAGGTTTTAAGCCGAATATAAAATTATTATTTTCACGTTTTAAACATTATAAATGCGAAAATGGGTTTGTTTGACCTCCTTTAACGTCCAAACCAATATCTATGTGTATTTATATAAAGAGCTAGAAAGAGACGTAGGCTTATTTTTATCCTAAAAGATAAATAAAGAGAGGTTTATTAATACGTGGGCATAACCGCGAGCAACATCCAGTATAAAAGATAAGCACTGCGGTATCTATTTCATTTTTTCTTGAACTTTAAATACTGCTGATGCAAAAAAGTTTTGATTGGTCGATTAGATTGATGTGTGCGTATAAATCTTCAATGTGTGCATCAATTATAATAAGAGCTTATAATAAAAGCTAGCGTTACGATACATTTGAATGAGTCATGGTTTATTCGTCGGGAGGAGTGTAAAATTAGCTGAAAACGTGCGCGCGCCCGGATCATATTCAATGGTTATTTACATAGTACACTCACCGTAAACCTTGCATTTATATTTCATATTTCTCACTAAATAACTACCAATGAGTTTTTATAACTTAAGCACATTTTCTGAGTGCTCTTACGGTAAAAGAAAAAATCCCTTGAAATGAAAAAAAATTGTGCCTGATGTAGCGACAGACATAATATCTTTAGCCAATCGTAGGTAGATATGTACCTTAGTCTACCTGTTTCGGAGATATAAGCGTGACGGTATTTTTTTACTAAACAAAAGAAAATCCTATACAATAATGCATTATAACTTACGTTAGTTATTTTATGAAACAAATGGAAAGGAACAGAATTTATTATTGAACCAGTTCATCGTATGTTTATTATTTAGCTAATATCTTTTTATACGAGAGTCTCAATAGCGTTTCCATTTAAAAATTAATGTAAGAATAATGTTTATCTCTGCAAAGATTTCTGTGAAAAATGTACATTAGTAAGTATATCTACGTTTACAGTTTTCTGAATCCAACTGCGTAATTTACTAGACAGATTTAACTAATAACGAAGTTGAAACATGGTGTTTATGATCAACAAACACTTTTAGATCCGCAACATTCCATCATTTGCGTCAACAGATGCTAATTTTTATTTGTGTGTATGAATCAATAAGTTATAATATATTTCTGCATCAATAAGTCTCCTTAGAAAACTTATTACTTTAGGTTACGATGGGACTTGCATATTCGAAAGGAATAAAAGTTTCGAAAAAAATAGAATATTAAAAATGTATTTATAGGTATATATATATTTATATACAATATATATATATAATTAATAGCACAAAATGCTATTAATTATAAGATATTACAAGAGAACGTATGTTAGACCCATAACAGAATAATGTTCAATTAATTATTACGTTAGGAAATAGCTGTGGATTCTGTCTGTTACAAATATGTGTACCATTTAATTTGTAGTTTTTAAAAATAACGTAACACTATTTCACCTACATGTAAAAAAGGTAACAAATATTATTCACGTGTACCTAAATAAACTTTGTCTTGACGCTGACACGTAATATTTCAACAGCATTATACTCGTACTTTGTAATTTTTGTTAAGTGGCTTTTTGTGCCACATTTTGAATCAGTGATTATATTCCGATCTGGTGGTAAATTTTTAGAATAAAGTATATAGACGCGTCACAATAACTACTTGTAAGGTCTATGTAAAATAAAATTTATTTTCTATTATGTTTGTCACTATATTGATATAAGCAGTAAATTCTCCATTATAGCGCGTTATAAATACCTAGTTACAAATTTAATTCAAACCTATCAAATATCAATATTTTTAGTGAATAAGCAAAGTAATAGGTGACACCAAAAATGGAATGAAGTTACATCGGTTATTAATAGTCTACCTCTCTCCTCTCTTTACCTCTATCGGCTAGATGTTGATTTTGGCAAAAAGATTTTTGTCTGCAACAATCTATAATTAATTGTATCTATCTATACATACATATAATAAGACTGTAGAAGAGTGAATTCTGTAAATTGAAGATATTTAAGTAAAATAAGCCCAAGTGACTAAAAATAAGCAGTAGTTTTTAACCTTTTTGGATTTTTTGTCTGTATATCCCGGCCGCCATAGAAGCCGGAACTGCTGAACGAAATTTGGTTACCATGAAGTCTCTGTTCCGAGGTATGTTATATGCTACTTTTAATGACATTTTCCTAAGAGGGTTCCGTGGGACAGGAGACAAATCTAAATTTAGCTATAATTCATAAAAGCGCTTGAATTTTTTTTTGCAAGTTCCGAGGAATTACTCTAAGGTACGGTAAATGCAAATTGCAGAGAAGAAGAAAATAATGATGTATGTTTTATTGCCCTGTATTTGTATAGTAAAACACTTTTGTTAATTGTAATAAATAGTATTTACGTAACCTTTTAATTGGAAAACAATATTATTTGTGTGGCACCTCCATACTATAACTACTTACTATAGATGTACATAGCTAGACTAGATTTGGACTAGATTGATTATGGAGAATAAGTAGGCGTAGGTTTTGTTATTTGTTTTTATGTACAGTGAATAACAAATTTTAAACAAACAAAATAATATTGATAAGGAAATTCAGCAATAACTTATTTTTCTAACATCAACTAGGTCACCAAAATTCAGACATCGAAGGGGTAGTTATTTACATAATATAACATGAACAGGGAGTTCTACGAAGGGTTTGATATCTCAGATATAATATTATGAAGACATAGCATGACTAATATAAAGTATTATTGCTGTAACAACCTCCAGATGTTAAATATTATTATTTAGCCAATAAATATGTTGACATTGGGATTGTTTCCAAATTTCGTTTTTGTTGAGTTTATAATGTGGCCTCAGTGGCCTAATGGCACGCGCTTCGGATTTTCATTTCGGTAGTCGAGGTTCCCCACTATACCTACCAATAAGTTTTTTTTAACTTAAGTACATTATTTTAATTGCCTAAAATCTTGCTAATATTTGAAAACGACTGATCAAATTTGGCTAATTTTGGTTTTGAATATAAGATATAATATAATATTCTTAGAAATATTAAATTTGGCTAATTTTGAGCCAAATTTAATATTTCTAAGAATCTTAAATTTTATTTTAATTCTTAATTTTTTTTTCAGATTATTCTGAGTAAGTATTACACCCTCCGGGATTGGAATGTACCCAAAGTAGCGATAGGCTTGCCACCTATCACATCATGGGCCCTAGCGCCTTGGCTAATCGTGGGTGTATAGCATATGTAGGTTTGTATATCTACTGGACTCACGAGTCGTAGACATACTAGCACATCTCAACCTACCCCTTCAGCGATATTAGGCGTGAAGGTACATAAGAATCTCAAATTAATTAGAAAGTTATACAAATTAGCAATTACATTGATAACAATGGAGTTGTGATAAAAATAATCAAGGGAATAATAGGTTTTGGCAAACGACCAAAGGCCAAGTGAAAACATCTGTGAGCTTTAAAATTCAGCGTTTCATATATTTGCTAACGCTTTGTGTTGACGTGATCATATTGCAATTTTAAAAATCACCTCCATTCTTAGGGTTCTGTAGCCAAAAGTTCGCTGTAAGTCTATCTGTCACTAGGCTGTATCTCATGAACCATGAAAGTTGAAATTTTCACAGACGATGTGTTTCTGTTGTCACTATAAAAACAAAAATACTAAAAACAAAATGAAATTGATATTTGAAAGGGACCCCCGTACAACCATATTTTAACTAGATCAAATCATATTTTATCATAATTATGTTTAGGAAAAAGGAACCGAAACAATTTAAAATGAGTAATAATAATAATAAACTTCAACTTATTGTAACTTAAACGCAGTAACACTGTAAAAAATCAATTTCAAGTTAATTGTGATGTCTTCTAAATGGTCCAAGAGCCCGTGGCTGCCAGACCTTCATCATTTTATAAAAGCTGAAATTTCTTCCACACGTGCCTCTAGTATAGGTACCAACGATCCCCACCCATGTTAGGTACCTGGCTAGTTGTTGCGTAGTGGTTGGGTATAAAATTCCACCTTAAATTCGTTATTTTATAAAACTTCATTTTTTGATATTTTGTTCGTGGTAATATCAGAATTCACATTATTCATTGCCAGACTCTTCGTCTGCGATATTTAAGGTACTTCCCCTCCATGAGACATAGCCGTGGGACGCCCTATATACTTCGCGCTCCCATAACTTTTCACTACCCTTACTCGTCTGGCAGGATGATTGAAGCATCGGAACTGTCTGGCTACTGAGAAAACATCATTACATAGTGTCTCAAATAACATATATAAAATTCAGCTTTTATAATATAACGAACGTACAACTACAAATTATTGTAGTTCACGGGTGTCTGGCAGGGGGTTGCAACGAAGTGTCTGGCAATGAATAATGTGAATAAAGTAACTAAACAAGTCGATTCACACGTTTAAAATTATAAATATGACCCGCTTTCAGTACCTATACCTAATTGGTATACAATCAAAATCACAACAAAACAAAGTCGCTTTTTCTTTCCCTATATCCCTTTGTATGTTTAAATCTTTAAAACTACGCAACGTATTTTGATGCAGTTTTCTTAAATAGATAGAGTGATTTAAGAGGAAGGTTTTTATCTATATAACATGTATGTAAAACAAAGTGGCTTTTCGCTGTGTCCTTATGTAGGTATACCTACTTAGATCTTTAAAATTACTCAATGGATTTTAATGCAGTTTTTTTAATATATGTAGTGATTCAAGAGAAATGTTTATAAACATTTATATATAAATAAAAATATAAACCTGCAAGTAGTAGTATACTAATTAATGAATGACTTTGACAGTTTTTTTTTAAAATCGCTCGGATTTCCGACCATTTTTTGCGGTACCGCCAACTTTCCAAATTACGATGGCGAAATAAATTAGGTATTCGCGTCCACTTGTGATTAAAATTTAACACGTAGAAGATTTTTGGAAGTTGTTAAAATATTGGCAATTTGCCACGACTTTTGAATTATATATTCGGCTGGACTTGTTGGTATATGAACTGTATAGGTAACGCGAAATGTAAGTATGTGTACAGTTTATGCTTTAATTTCAGTGGGGTTCGTTTACTAACTACGCATTCTACAGTTCCTTTCCGTACCTATTCTCCGGTTTGTGCGTTGTAGTGTGTCTTTCTGTGTGTCCTTTATGAGTAAGACTTATTTTATTTTCTACTAGCTGTGCCCGCGACGTCGCCTGCGTTTGAATTTAATTATTGTATAGATTTAAAAAATAAAACTAGCCAAGTTACTTCTTATTTTATTATCATCTGCCAGTCCCAGATCTGATCCCAGTAAAGTCGTTTCAAAGATTAGCCGAAACAAACATACGGACAGACAGACAAATAGACAAAATTTGTAAAGATTGTTGTTTTAGTATTAATTATTTACCTATTTAGTAAAAAGCTGTTAGGTATTTTAATATTACACATAGTGACACTCCAATTTTTATTTACTTTATAGATAATATTGATAGAATTTAACAACAGAGTGGTTCTTGTAACGTTGTTCTTCTATATACCTATTAACCACCGGATCCGAACCTGGCCACTCACTGAGAAGAACCGAAATAAATATTTGATGATGTTGTTAGTGACCCAGTTAAACTATGCTCGCCTTTTACGACCTGCCTGATTGGTCTATTCTACACAGAGGACCCGGACTAACACGGAAATTATCTATTATAATTAATTATCTATTGGAAATTAGCCGTAGGTACCCGCGACTTAACCCACGTTTTTATTTAATTTTATATATTTCTAAAATAAAAGTAAAAAAGCCTAAGTCATTCCTTATTACATCAGCTATCCGCCAGTGAAAGTCCCGTTAAAATCCGTTCAGCCCAGAGATTACCCCGAAACGGACTACATAGGACCACTGAGGCGATACTATGAAGTGACGTATGTATGTATGGATACATGTCTGTATTCCTGTAGTCGTATCGCTTTATTACATGTCTGATAATAAAGCGAAACGACTACAGGAAATTTATGTTGGTTTGTTGGTCAACGGATTACATTGTTGATCAGCAATCCGCGTTGGCAAGAACGTCGTCAAATCATTCGTCAGTTAAAAACCTAATATCTTGGCTCTGCTACCGTATCATAGCTGTACTACCGGTATGACAAATGGCCAACAAACTATTGTTCTAAAAATAAACTACATTCATAGTTTTTGTCGTTTCTACCTACTTGATTATGTCGCATCTGCCCTTTTTATATCTTCTTAGAATATATTTTATTATTATAAAAACTACTTTGTTCCTCAACTTAACCCGCATTATGAGTTATTCTAATCTATTTTGCAAAAAAATCATAAAAAAAATTAATCCACGAAAAAGTTTATTCCAGTAATAAATCACTTTTACCAGTAATAAAGTTACAGGTATTATTTATATAAAGTATGTTCATTTCTTAGGTACCTATTTCTTATGCATCGTAAAATATTTTACGATAACGTTTACGAGTAATGGAATAAAATATAGGTACACATGACCAGACAAACAATTAAACATGCAAATCATAATCGTTGAACGGGCTTATTGGTAGGTATAGGTATAAAAAGGAACGAATTACCAGATGTATGAAGTACACAACTCTCTAGTGTCTACCCCCTATAGATGTTATTGGAAAGTTGACAACCTCAGCTTCTTTTGTAAGTAACCTACCTACCCTAACCCCTATACAGAAATACATCAGAGGCGAGCACTGAAATTATGTTAGCAATAATGGGTAAAGCAGTTGTACCAATTCCTGCGATTCTACCTATATACAAGAAAATTCAAACTTAGCACTTAGAAAATTCATTTCATTTGTATTTTCAGCCTGTTTCAGAATATTATCTATGCCTAGGTACTTCTTTTTAGTTGTGATAAAATTCGGTATTTATATTATATATACATTTTGGTTTTTGCATACAATATTTGAGGATATAAGCGCTTACAGCTATAATATATAAAAATCTATTAAAAAAATCATCTTCTAATATTCCTAATAATTCGATCATATTTACACCCATTAATGATAATTTATTAAAACTGATTAATGTTGTATCATTTGAACTTTTAATGTGGAATGCAGTGATTGAACCAAAATACAGCTTTTATTTCGAATACTAAAAAAATGAATGACTTTCAAGCTTTAAAATCACAGCTTTTGTGCTTTATGACATGAGACAACAGTCTGGTGAACACTCAAGCGGTGCATAGACGAGGTATGTACACAGAACGCCCATTTGAAGCGTGTAAACTCACCTGAGACAGCTTTGGTACATACGTGACGTACGGGATTTGGTAATACGGTACTAGAGACGATAGGTAGTACACCGACGTCAGCGGCTAACAGCGCCCAGGGATGAAATAGGATAATACTTAATATTTTATTTATCTGACGTAATGACTATTCTTTTGTATTTTTTCTAGATTATTATACAGGGTTAATTGAAAAACGGGACACTTGGGCATATATATAAAAAAATGTTAATTGACTTTACGATTTTAAATTTTTTACAAGTTATAGATTTACGCATAACATTTTACGAAATACACTTTGATGTCGCGTAAAGCTAGAGCTACAAAGCTTTGGTATAAGGTAAAAGGAAAAAATTATTTTTTAACAGTACCTATTTAAACATATTTTTTAGCTAATTACATACCTAATGGCGGGTGTTAGGATTTTTCAAGTAACCCTGTACATTTGAATTGTAATACACATTTTTTTGTTTCCTAAGAATAATATACAAACAGATTAACTCGATTTAAACAAATTTATTTTGCAAAAGAGTGTTGAGATATTTCTGATTTATATATCCGATTTGCAAATGTCTGTATTGTGTTCTGTTTATTTTCATTAAGATGTTACGTTACAATTGTCTGTATGTTTTGTATTAACATTGGAAAACTACATATTTTTACCATGAGTTTGTGATTGCTATAAATGTTTAAATTCCCGTTAAAAATTAGTTGATAATTCCAGCAGTTTTAGACTATTTTAATTAAACAAGAAAACATTAAATTTTAAATATTAAAATTAATAAGAATATATTAAAATTTAAAATCTGAAGTTTATTTTCTTTTAAATCACAAACAAATTATATAGCAAACACAATAAAATCAAATTAATCATCCGAATACGGTACACTTAGCCTCAGAATCAATGTAAAGAAAAATAGTTTTTCTAATGAAATCGTTACAAGCCCTTTTTATTAAAATAAAATAAATAATTAATTAAGTTTAAGTACTCAGACTACTGCTGCAAGACACTGCGTTTTATCTTTAGATTTATTTCAAATAGTTTTATTTATGTTCAGATAATTGTTATGAAGTTAAGTGTACCTAGTCACAAAATCATCGAGCTCATCATCGATATTCTTTAGGATACAAAAGAAAAAGAAGATAAAAATGCAAGCTTTATTAAAAATTCAGTCTAGACGTTAAATAATAAAAATTTAAAACATCGATATAATTATCAAAATAAAGATTCACATCCACTTGTAAACATTAATAAAGTAGAGCGATCACATTGCGTTAGCGAATACTGATTAAGTAGGAAAAGCGACTAAGTTAGAGGGATGGGGGGAGGTCGGGAGCCGGGGCGCTACAGTCGGCTACACGCGGTAAGAGTAGTGGCGGTAGGTGGTGCCGTAGGGCAGGCGGCCGCTGGTGGTTGACGAGTAGGAGTAGCCGCTGGGCCCGCCAAGGCTGCTGGCGCGCTCGCTCGAATATGAGTATCCTCCGGGACCGCTGGTCGAGCGGCGCTCCACTGTGTTGCTGTAGGAGCTGCGCTGCGGCAGCCCGGAGCCCGTCGACCGCTCCGTGTTGCTGGTGTACGAGTATGAGTACTGCTCATCCGCGCGCCGAGTCGGCTCGCGGTCCACCACCACGTAGTGTCGCGGCGTCTGCAAAAACCGCGCCCTTAGCGTCCGCCTCACGCGCCCTCGCACCGACCGACCCCATAGCGAAAGCGACACACAACCATGAAGCGCTGGACGCGTCCGACACTCAATACGATGCGTAATTGCTGTAGTAGACGTGACGATGCGGTAGGTGTTGCGGCCGGCCATGCGCGTAAGCCAGCGCGACGTCCATGTGGTCGCGCGGTGTTCCCAGCGGGTCCGCAGCAAACGCGCGCTCGCGCTGGCCCACGGTGGCGAGCACGCGCGCACGCGTCTGGTCGCGCGGGGAAACGTACGGCGCTAGCGGCCGTAGCTTGGACTCGGGCAAGGGCGGAATGTTCTGCTTTGTAACGGGCTCGAGCACGGAAGGCCGCACGCCGGGCCTCTCGCGCCGACCGTACGCCGTCACGGGGTCGGGCACGAGACTCGGCCTCGCCACGAACGGCACCATCTCCCAATCGCCCGCCCGCTGCAAGCGGAGAAGTCGCTGTTACTCGGGCGGCCGCCGACTCCAGCCGCGGCTATATTTGGCGCGCCCGGTAGCTCCGCTTACCGACAAACGGTTCTCGACACGATCTGACCCATTTGCAGAATGCTACCGTGACTATCTAACGAATCCTACGAACGATCCTAACGCTACGTGCTGCGGCTGGTCGATTGATCTTACGAAGCAATGATGTTTACAAAGCGCTACATTGATTTGGTCGCTAATCGCTATTTATCACTAGAGAGAACTTTCGGATACTTTAAGTTTGGATACATTACGAGCTCGGCTTATACGAGACGTTCGGAAGTGAGGGGGGTCGAGTTGGTGCGAGGGCGTCCGGCTCCCGGGGGAGTGTGGAGCGAGGTGCACGCTCACAGGTGTGTTAGAAGGCAGAGTGGCTACTCACCGTGACGCTGTAGGTGCTGCTGGGCCTGTACGGCCGGCGTGTAGTGTAGAAGTCACTCTCGTAAACCATGGCTGCTGCTCGTGATCGTTCGGGTATAACTCGCGACGGTTGGTCCTCGACTGCGGAGCGCGCGCTCTCCGCTACGCCACGCTGTCGGCCGTATTTTTAGATCACTGTCATTGCAATTTTTTACGTCACTCCGATTTACATGAAAATTACAAATCGCCTCCGCTGGACTTGTCAGCATTTGGGTTAAGGAAAGTCACATTCCTGAAGGATGAAAGTGGTTTTTGAATAAAATAAAATACCTATCCCACCGTTGAATCATCATAATGCGATGCGATCTTGTCTAAAAATACCTGGGCGTGGGATTGTTTATATTACAGTTTCAGTAGTCGTTTATTCATCTCCAATTCATTAAATTTAATCGACTTAGAATGTTAATATATTAAGAAGAAAGTATGTTTGTAAGTACGCATACCTATTTTTTATATTATTATAATTAATATATCGGAAATAGTTTATTATCTTATTAGTTTAATTTATCAGAGAACTTTTTATTCCTTGTCTTATTTAAAGTTTAATTGTAAACATTACGTTGGCTTATTAGAATAATAAACACTAGATTTAAAACTGGAAACATTGTAGGTACATACAAACATTTTATTCATATTACTTCTATTAGGAAAATTCCCATGGAAAATTTTATTTGGTTATGCCTTCTTGAAGATTTTTGTTATAAAATAACAATGCAATTTTAAGAGGTTTTCCTAATGATAATCCCAATGCCTGTAGTGTCTTTGCCTAACGATCCTTTTTTCAACTGAAAGTGTTTGGCAGGTTTAGATATATCGGAGCAGTAACGTTATGACGAGAGAAAGAGGTAGGTATGGTACCGATTTCAATCTAAGGCACCACTTCCACGATATTCTGATTTCTGACGCACTATTAAAATAACTCAACATTCTATATTTAATAAGTAGGTACTAAGTATTTAAGTATAAACGATGGAATCATTATATTCTGAAGATAAATCCCTGAAATTACTTTTACAAGAGATATCTTTGTACTTTTGATTATTTACTTACCTTTTCATAGGAACTTGTCCTAAAAAGTAGTTGCTACCTGTGCCCGCGGTGTCGTTTAAGCTAGCTAAATGTAGCCTAAGCTACTCCTTATAACATCAGAGGTCTTTCAGTAAAAATCCCGTCTAAATCGTTTCAGCGGTTTCAGAGAGTAGCGAGAACAAACAGACAGACAAAATTCTAAAAAATATTATTTTGGTATGTGTACCTTGTAAACATATAGGTACAAATGAATTTAATATTAGGTTATTTTAATGTTAGGGACATATTGTTTGCACGTTGCGCGAGCTGCTTGCAGCTAAGTTAATACGTGCCAACGAGATTACCTGGGCGTGCCGGTCGCCATTTTGGATTTCAAAACGGATATCAAATTCGTAATCAGCGACCCCGATTACCCC
>DVZL01005968.1:0-11682 GCA_018236625.1 Lasaia peninsularis
CTCCGATGGTTCGGTCATGTAGAAAGAATTAAAGACGAAAGATTGACAAAGCAGATATACAATGCGAATGTGGACGGATGTAGATATCCGGGGAGACCTAGGTTGACATTCCACGACCAAATAGCTGGCGTATTATCCGAGGGTTGTGTCAAGAGTCTCCGCAACCGGTGTATACACATCAAGAGATCGATGTATATACACCGGTGGAGGAAGTCAGGCAGGTGTGTAATGATCGTGACGTTTGGCATTCGATACTCTTTGCCTACCCCGCAGGGGACCTCTGGCGTGAAGCTATGTATGTATTGTTACACATCATACATATGTAACAACATCATAGGTAAAAAGGTTGCTATCGCAGTTCATAAGACACAGTCTGGACACAAAAAAACGAAGAGTGGAGTCTTAGTAATAGTCATATTATTACCCTTCGGAACGGAACTCTTAAAAGCCAATCTTAATTTAGTCTTCAGATGGATTTATTAATCAGGAAAACGTAGAGGTTTTATTACATTTGCCCCAAGTTGGCCATCATCCATAAAAACCTTGACCTATTTCAAGCTCATTGTGAAATTAAGAATAAGTGAACACGTTACTTTCTAATGATAAGTAATGTACCCATGTAGGTAAAAGTAATATCTGGACATTACACTATTAACAACGACCTGGTCGCGAAAATTTACTGCCACCTCTATCTAAACCAGACCACGTTAAAACAAACCAGCCTTGTGTGAGCGAGATAGCCGGCCCTATGAGATGTTTATTATTACAGATACGTTGTTGTTAAAGTGTAATCTGGATAGTACCTATGACTTCATGATGTAATATAATTAACATACTTTGTGCCGCCGCCCTTAAGTCTAAATGTGACCTTATTTTGATGTGCTCATATAAAGGCAAATCCTTCGAGAATCTTCCATTTTTCACTCCATCGTATTATGAACATAAATGGGGATTTTACTTTATCAGGCGTTTCTATATCAGGCGATATCGAGGTCGGTTACCTAATCTTGGAAGTTTGACAACATCTGCAATTCAGAAGAAAAATCCTTGATTATATTGAATTTAATTAAGTAAGACCACTCAGAAAATGTACATAAGTTAGAAAAACTCATTGGTACATGGCGGGGTTCGAACGTGGAGTGCCGAAATGGAATTCCGAAGCGCAAACCTATATAATACAAATGGATCGCTAATTGTGTTGCCAAGCGCAAAACTCGAGAATGGCTAAACCGATTTTGCCGAAATCTTCAACCGAATCAACAACCGAATTCTTTTTTTATAACATTCCTTGACGTACGAGGGTGGTTTTTACGGAGAGAAAAAACGAAAAAACAAAACGTTTTTCTATATTCACATACAAAAAATTCGTAATAATACTCAAAAGTCAATTTGAACTTTAATACCATACCACTAAGTTTGAGTTTTAGTGGAGGGGTTCCGGGAAGGCAAAACAATGGAGTGACAAGTTGGTAACGTATAATAATATCAATTTTGTCAAAATTTTATATGAAAGGCGTTCAGAAATCAACTAAAATTTAAAAGAGAAGATTTTCTTTATTCTTTTGGTTTTAAAAGTAATTATCACCCCTTAAGTGCAGGCGGAACGAATTTCGCCAGGATAGCTAGTGAATAATATAAAAAAGACGTATCGACCAAGAATCGAAGCCGCGACAAATAGTCGGAGGCTTTAGGCGCTTACGATAACCTTTCAGCCAAGGGTTAATATAATAATATTTTAGATTCTAGCCCCGGGTGTATGTATACTCTAGCTGACACGGGCTAGGGTTGCCAAATTTTTTTGTAGACCAAAAATAGTAAGCATTTAGTATCCATAAAAAGTAGATAAACAAAATTTATTAAAAATATTTATCTTACTTCGTAAATTTATTTGTTTCATTATCATTACAACTCCTTATTATTTCAGGCATTACCCTAATTCAATAAGGGACACCAACCGATTTCACAATATATATATTTTAATTTGTAAGAAACACTGTATTATTAACACTGATATGAAAAAATTATACTCATAAATTTTACACATAAAAAAAGTTCATTTAATGAATATGTTTTGCTATTTTGAGCTTTTATTAATTAGTTTTGACATTTAATATTCATGGTTAGATGTATTATTGAAAATATGTAATAACAACTACTTTTAGGTATCTTGATAACTATTATATTAACGACAAAAATGGCCAAGGGCTCGAAGGGATTTATACTTCTCTTTAAAAAAAGGTAAAAAAAAGAGCAGTCTTTATATTTACTTTATTGTGTTTTCACAAAAACTAAAACGAAACAGAAATACGTAATCTGTGAAAATTTTAACGTTCTAGTTATTACGGTTTTTGAGATACCGTCTCGTGACCGACAGACAGACGAAGGGCAAGATCTTAGTAATAGGGTTCCATTTTTTACTCATTGGGTATGGAATCCTAAAAACAAAAAAATATATATATTAGTGTTGGCAACCCTAACATAAGCTTAATAAAAATAAACATAATATTCACCTACTCCCTGAACTCGCAACAAAGGTAAATATTTAATTTGCTCTGCAGGTACAATTTATTGTTTGTGTTTCGTGTGCGCTGGCCCTTAAATATACTGAGGAAAAAATTGTTGTTTTAACTACTAATTAAGCTGTAAGCTTTATTTTATGTCATTTGGTGACCCGGTGAACTTAGTACCACTTGAGAAGGAAGTATCGTCACGCCCAAATCCCCGGATACGTAGGCAGGGGTAAAAACTAATGTCCTAGTCAAATCCCTAGAGGATAAGGTAGCCGACCCCGTTATCATCTGATATAATACCGGATAAGGCCAAAACGAAGAGAGTTGCAAAGAGTTTGATTTATAAATCAATAAACATACATGAGTATAAAATCCAAAACTTAGAAACTTATTTGTACCTTAATTATTATACTTAAAATAGGTTTGTTACGTGAAACCTATTTTAAGTACAACACACAGAACAGGGTCGACCTTTGGGTTAACTCAATATTTCACTCCCCAGCTCATTTAAGCCGTCACAGTTTAGCTTAGTCATCGGTAATCTATTTAAAACATTGTTTTTGTACATTACATATACGCGCTTCCACATTATGGTTAACTAACATAATGTACATTATAAAACAAAATATAAAATGGTTTCAATTAAATAATCATGCTTTGGTACTATTACTACTATTATAAAGTATAACTCAAAAACTTTATTAAAAAATCTCTAAAACATAAACTTTTTTCAAAAAAATCATCAAAATCCAATTTATAATTGGCGATGTTTAATATATACAAATAAAGATAAAAAAACACAGATAAAATAAGTTGGTATCTTTATATTTTTAGATTGGGTTAAAAATTAGCTTTATATAGTGTATATGTCGTCTACAAAAAATATTTGTTTACAAAAATATAACTCCAAAACCTTTAGTTTCAAAAATATTTCTGTCAAATTTATATCGAACAAAACATCATCATTACATCGAAGTCGACAAAATGTGTTGAGAATTGTAATAACTTGAATTTTATTATTATATAGGCAAAAGTGTGCGAGCGTGATAGTTATAGATACAATGCGTTGTAGTGAAAGAGAAACAGATGTTGAACAGCAAGTCTTCCTACAAATCTGACCACCCCATTCTTTCACTTTCATAAGTACAACTTAACTTAGTCATTCAGTTAAGCCAGCAGAATTAACACCATTATTAACTTTCCTTTGTTTTCGTAAGCGTAAGTGTAGTCATTTGTAACGGAATAGCCACCAATATAAACTTTTTTCTATTTCGTTTAGTCACTTGCAACGGAATTAACACCAATATAAATTGACTTGACATATTATTGTTAAAAGCACACATTGAATACAATAGCTTATTTCAGAAAAAAAGCTCATGAAGCTCATTTTAATTGGAATTCCAACGAGTCGCCAGTCTGGGAAACATTTTAATTAATTTCGAATAGTGATGCGCAAAAATACGTTGAAATCATTCGGAAAACTCGAATATCGATTAAAGGACCAGGCGATGTTTAGCAGAAATGCATATTACAACAAAAATATAATTATTTTGAAAAATTGAACAAAAAAAACCCTATTGTGGTTTCACACTCTTAAAATTAAATTGAAGAGAAATGAATTGTGTGTCTAATTTCATTGGATTGCACACTAATTTAACTAAAATTGCATGTTTTTTATGTGAGTTTGCAAAATAATAAATACATTTTTTTGTTTAACTTGTATGCCGATAAAACCAAGTTTATAGTAGCATCTCAATAAAGTTTTTGAAAAGTTTGAACGTGTCTAACTTTTGCTAATTAGTATGTCTAGCCGCAGTTTTTCCGTTTTGTTTTTTAACGAACTTTATCTTTTAGTTACTCTTTATGAATATGAGTAACTGTTGCATTCTTTACACTCAAGTTATTTTTTACGTAAGATTTTTCGAAATATTTTGTGCAATCCTATTTATCTATACAAATAAATAAAATTGCATACATAAAATGTTTAAAAGGTACATGTGTGAAACTTGGTATATATACCAAAACGACAATTTATAAATTTTTTTCTGTCTGTCTGTGTGTTTGTACTCGCTAATATCTGAAAAGGTTGGTTTGACAGGACTTTTACTCACAGACAGCTAATGTAATAAGGAACAGCTTATGTTACTTTTATTTTAGAAATGTATTAAATAAAATAATAAGATAAAAACGCGGACGAAGTCGCAAGTCACAGCTAGTCTTAAAATAAAGTCATCTTAACGTTACTGTTTGTATATTTGTGGGCAATAAACTCACCAGACTACCAGATTAGAAAGAAAATTTAATTTAACGCTGAGATTAGAGAATAACATTACTATTGCTTTGAATACTATCTCATTTTTTTCGTATTCATCATATATCGATAGATTACGACTGTCAAAATACTGCCCGTCTCTATCCCCATTCATTATGAGACTTGTCAGCAGACTATTTTAATATTCAAATCAAACAAACACGAAGCAAAATAAATAAAAAATATAAACATATAAACAGGGTGTTTGGAGGGTATGTAGCCAAATGAAAGTCGTAGATAGGTGGAAGTAAGTTTTTTCGAAAAATACAAAAAAATATTGCTTCTCAGTCTGAAGCTAAAATGTAATTTAATTATGCACAATAATTATCCAATAGCACCACCTATCCACCACATTCATTTGGCTACGCACCTTTCAAACACCCTGTATATACCAACCTGACACTTTTCGTCAAGCTGAGGAGATCCTCATTTTTTTCCTATGAAATATTTTCCTATGCATTCTGCTCCTATGAAATATTTCCACTAAAATCACACTTTTTTCCATTGTTGGCGCTGGGTAAAACCTATTCATATTTTAAACGAAATATTACATGTAGTTTTTTACATATTACTAATAATTGAAAAGGATAATAGTCATTAAAAAAAATTCGAAAACCCAAAATTCGTAGAGACAACTACTATTCGTGGGATTGGGGTTTGTATGTACATAAAAAAATTGACTTTGACTAATACTAAACATGTCATATAAATAGGGTTGCCAGGTAAAAACAGTACTATACTGTTTTTCACTACATTATACTTTTTACTGTTGAACAAAAATAAAGTATACAAAATACTGTTAATCAAAATGCTTTACACTATTAATATTAGAATAAAGGCTAATTTTCTTATCCATCAATTGTTAAAAATATAATATCTAAAATTGTCTTGTATCTACTTTCTGTTCCCACCACTTAAGTATTTACTAAACGAGATTTTTCAGTAATGAATGCGAAGTAGCGGGAGGATAGAAATAAAGCAACTATGAATTTAATAAAAATTCCGCTCCTCATTTATTTGAATTTTAGTTATGATAGTGTACATATACAAGTAGTTCGTGAAACTCTAAAAAATATATATTTCAAAAATTAAATATATAAGATACTGTTAATTTTTTTAAACACTGTTCAATATTTTTCGCAGACCTAAATATACTTCTTTTTTGTAAAAAAAAGTTGGCAACCCTACATATAACCCATCGAAAATATTCAACCTTACAGTGTAACTTGAAGGAACCCACTCAAGCCTACTTTCATTAAGTTTTCCTCGTAAACGATTATAGTTCAAGATCGAAGAAAGATATTTAATTAAATGCTAATATAATAAGATCACGTAGATAAACCAGAGCGAGTCGGACTCGCGCATAACGGGTTCTGTACCGTATCTATTGTTTATGAAAACACATTTAACTTCATTTTAATTATGTATTTTCAAGGGAATATATCTAAATAGATATTCTTAGAATATAACAAGCGGCGAATAACGCGCGCGCCTGTCCGCGATCGAAATGTGGATAGCGACATCTATTTTTTATTAATTTTTTTTTTAAATTTAACTGTGCCCGCGAGTTTGAGCGTTTTTTTTATTATTGACCACCTCGTTGGTCGAGGGGCTAGCATACTCGCCTAACCCAACCGATCAACCGCGAGGCTCGGGTTCGATTTCCGACGGGGGCAGGCATAAATGTGATGGATATTTAGATGTCTGTATTTCCGGGCCTGGGTGTTTAGTAAATTTATTCTAGTATATATTTAAATATTTCTATGTATTGGTTAGGTTGGTTTTTTATTCTTTGGATCAGTCATTGTATTGGAGCCCGATTAAATACTTACTTTATTATAAATTTTATTATTTTTTGTTATATCAGGAACATAAATACATCTGTACCTGTGATCGGTCGGGTCGTTCATTGTATGAGAGTTCCTTTAAATATTTTCTTTGTTGTAAACCACTTTCCTTATTCTATATTTTAGTAACTATTTGGTGTTATAGAAATACATATGCAGTAAAAAATTCAACTATCAAAATGTGTAGCTATCAAGATTTATGAGATACAGCCTGGTGATAGACGGACAGCGTAGACTTTGTCACAGGCTACCGTTTTTATCCTTTAGGTACCGAACCCTGACAAGGATGACTATGATTTCTTTTGAACAATCGCGTGTTTTTTTAAACAATTAAATCTTAGCACGCAAAGGACTTACCGACGATATAAAAGAGTTGATTCATCTCAGAATTGAGTAGAACGTTAGTAGTACAGTGTTGTAGGTGAAATGTTTAAGTAAGTATTATAATTCTAATATCACTTTTTCAATTTTTCGTCTTTGTGGTCAATTATAGTCAAACAAAAATCAATTACGTGATCTTAAGTCATAATTTAAAAGCTTATTAATTTTTTTTTTCCTTTCAATCTATCTGGCACATGTTCACTTCAAAATAGATAATTTTATAAGTTTCATGTGTAAAATGTGTTTTTTTTGCGGTTCATAGATAATTAATTCGGTACGGTCATGGCGTGCAAGAGTTTTAAGTAACTAGACATTCTAAGAATGTATAAAGCGACGAGCGTGTTGACTGTGATCTAACTATGGATAGCGACATCTATTGGTGGAGTCGGGCTGTTTGTTGTATGGCAGTCCATTAGAATATTTTAGTATTTGTTGTTACAGAAATATACTGTCAAACTATCACGCTATAGACTGGTGACAGACAGACGAACTCTTTTTATGTTGTAATTTGTGTCACATATTTGTCTTGATCATTCGTGTTTGAACCCATAATAGGATAAAGCACATTCGATCGAATTGTATTACTCTTATTTTTTTGTAAAAAAAAACCTAGGTGGAGAATTTACTAGGTGGTAGAGTCTTGCAACGACTCGCTCAGATTGGTACCACCGTTTTAACTATTCCTGCCACAATAGCGTCAATGCTCGCCATTGTCGTGTTCTGGTTGGAGGATCGGGTAGCCGGTAAACTTACTCACGCAAAAAGCTTACTATCTCAGCCTCAGGTTGGCAACGCACCATTTCCACCTTTGGTGTGTATAGGTGACGTGTATTTCTTACCATCAGGAAATCCGTCCGCGTGTTTGCCTTCCATTATCATAAAAAAAGGTCCCGTGCTTCACAGTGATGACTAGTACTAGACTAGTAATCATAGTATTAAGTAACGTACAAAATATAATATATGATCGATTAATTAATTAATTATCGCCCCTGTAGTGTAACGCGCCGCCGCGTAGAGACCCGGATTCAATGCCCAGGTCAGGTAGCTTTTCTCAAATGTATTTCAGATAATTCTGAGTAAGATATTGCCCGGGATTGGAATGTGCCCGAAGTGGCGATAGGCTTGTCACCTATCACATCAGGGCCCTCGTACCTTGGCTAATCGTGGGTGTTCTAGTATATCTACTGGACTTACGAGTCGATGATATACTAGCACACCTCTTCGGGGATAATATGAGTTACGATACTTTTTTAATTATTGAATTGCATTTCCTAGTCTAAATCAAAATCGCCTTTTTTTCTTTACGACATTTAGTTACAGATATTACAGAGAATGTTTCTCTAAATTCAGTTCTATTTGCCCCTCACGTCCGCCATAAATATAAATTTAGTTTCAGCATATCTGACGATACTCGTAGATTAAATATTAATGGGTATATTTCATATTTCCGAACGGTTTGACCCTTTGGCGTTTAAAGATATTGGTTAACTTTGGCACTTAGGGACTTCTATCACATTTATCATAGAAAAGATATCTTAAACTATACCGTTTCTATATCACATCAGGGTCGACCTTACAATAAGCTTCCCGACCATATAAAAAAAATACTTTCACACATATTATCCCCGAAGGGGTAGGTGTTAGTATATCCACGACTCGTAAGTCCAGTAGATAGAACACCTACGATTAGCCAAGATAGTAGGGCCCATGATGTGATAAGTGGCAAGCCTATCGCCTCTTCGGGCACATTCCATGCTGGGCAATGTAATGCTAATTCAGAATAATCTAAAAACATTTAAGAAAAGTTGTCCGACCTGGGAATTGAACCCGGGACCTTACGCGGCTAACGGTATTAAAAGGCGACAACCGTACCGTTACACCACAGAGGCGATGAGAGCCATAAGAGCATTCAAAAAATCTACTTAAGTTAAAAAACTCATAGGTACAAAGCCCTAAACACTGGACCACCAAGTCAAGATGCGTGAAGATGTTCTATCATGTAATTCCGAATTGCCTCTTAGCTTTAGAAGCAGTGGCGGCATTTTCAAACATGACTATGACTTAAGAATCTTCTAGAAGCAAACATTTCCACAAACGGGGTTAAAAATAGTCTATAAATATATATCTTACCATAACGAAAGTCAGTCTGTTCGCTTTAATATATTAACAAAAGGTGGTAATATTACTCACAAAATGTATACGTACATGTTTTTGTATTTTTTTCTTTCAGCACTTACCTGAAAATAAACAAAAAAACAAATATTAATAATTGCTTATTACTTTTTAATTAATACTATAAATATTGACTATTATAAAGAGGAACACTTTGTATTTTTGTATGTTTATAACGAATAAATTAAAAAAAAAATACTTAATCGATTTTGACAATTCAAAATTAGACCATCATTATCAAAATAAATCATTTCATATCAAAACTATTTTTATTGCTAATAGTCTAAGATCCGACTGAAAAATTATATAGTTGACGAGTACACGCTAAAAACACATTTTGAGTTATATTTAAGATTAGGAGAATACATAGCTACCAATTTGTCAAACAAAATGTGGCCGCTAGTATTTTACTGCCAGTAATCCATACTTGCGGTCAGATTTAATTAGGCAACCGTACGTCATAATAATGAGAAAAATATTAGCTTTAATTTGATATATAAAAGATCATCATACGTTATGGCGGTATAGATATATCGAAATCATGACTGTTTATATCTGTCTGCAAAGAGGTGCTGCCAAGTGCACAACGGCAGCTACGATTTTTCTAAGTCTTTATACCTATTTCCGTGAAATGAACGATAATTTATTTCAAAACCTGACAAATTAATTTTTTCTCGAAAAATCAATTAACAATAACTTCATTAATTTTGATTGGCAACCTGGTAGATATGTATTCTTCTGATCTTAAATATAAGTAAAAATGTGATTTTAAGCATGTACTCGATAACTACACAATTCTGCAGCCGGATCTCGGGCTATTAGATTCCAGTAGTCCCAGTTCGCGCCCAATCACGTTTTTATGAGTTTTCTAACCTAATAAAAACATCAGATACCCCGATTCTTGTATCGAATTCGAATATAAAAAATCGACTCAATCGCAGATAGAGCCTAGTTTTCTTTTCAGTTATAGAAGTGAGATGGCAGTATGTGTAAAAACTTACGTGCTCTTGTAGTCCTAAATTTCGTAGCCCTGATATTATCTGATATAGAAGCGGAATAAGTCTAGAACAGATTATGACATTTCTACTTAACGTTGATTAATATATCTATACTAATATTATAAAGAGGAAAGATTTGATTGTTTGTATTTTATTAATATTGAATATTCTCCGAAAATACTGGATCGATTTGAAAAATTATTTTAGCATTAGAAGCCGACATAAGCCCTGATAAACATAGGTTACTTTTTACCGCGGGCAAATGCTTCATTTGCTACGGGCAAACGGGTAATGGGAGAATGGGTTATAAGAATTATCTTTCGATACTTTTTTCACGTAACTTCTAAATAACTGAACAGATTGGGTTTAAATTTTATATGAGTGTTTCGACGGTTTCCTGTATAATTTAAAAATACAATTTGTAGGTGACGCTACTGTCATTATGTCAACTACGAACTAACTGTGTGAAGCTGGGGCGGGCAAATAGTTAAATAATAAATTAATACTAGGTTTTCTGGCGGAATTCGTAGCGCCCGCACTTGAAATATGAAATATATATGTTGACCGATTTTCAGACCTACTACTACATTAATTTTCTTATGAACAAGTACATAGAAATATAGCTAGAATGTCAAGAAGTACCTTCACGTCTATTATCACCGAAGGGTTAGACAGAGGTATGCTAGTATATCCACGACTCGTAAATCCAGTAGATATACTAGAACACCCACGATTAGCCAAGGTACTTGAGCCCATGGTGTGGTAGGTGGCAAGCCTATCGCCACTTCTGACCTCGGACTTTCGCTAGAATGTCAAGAGGAATATTAATAAATATACCTAACCTAATAATACGAGCACTTTACTTGAATATAAAATATAAATACTTATACCTGGACAAATTACACAAATTGATCTAATCCCAAAGTAAGCAAAAATATGCTTGTATTATTTAATATTTAAATAGATACCAGATTAGATTTAATACACCCCCGGTCCCATACAGATATATGGTAAAAAAAGTTCCTTCACGCCTATAGCCCCCAACCTGCCTACCCACAACTCGTAAGTCCAGTAGAAATACTAGAACACTAACGATTAGCCAAGTTACTTGAGCCCATGGTGTGATAGGTAGCAAGCCTATTCACTTCAGCCATAATCCAATCCTGGAAAATGTGATGCTTATTCAGAATAATCTATACTAATATTATAAAGAGGAAAAGTTTGTTTGTTTGTTTGTTTGGTTGTAATGATTAGGCTCCGAAACTACTGGACCGATTTTTAAAATTCTTTCACCATTCGAAAGGTACATTATCCACGAGTAACCTAGGCTATATTTTATTGGAAACAAATAGGGTTCCTTAAGATGTTGAGTTTTTCGGACACAATGTGTAAAAAATCAACCAGAAAAGTTGCTTATTTTGCGTACGCTGCCTAAACTATCAAAGATAGAACCATAAAATGTT
>DVZL01005969.1:0-11681 GCA_018236625.1 Lasaia peninsularis
CTTTTCGTTTTAAAGATTGCCGGGCTTAATTTTCATAGACTATATAGAACTATTGTCATAGATTATATTAATGCTAAAATCACAGACTATACTAAATTCTTTAAACACATTACAACAGATTATTCATTATTTGGTTTACAATACAATTATCATAAATTCTGTTTGTCAATCAGCTACAAAAACAGTATATAAAACTAAATAAATATTAAAATCAAGTAGCGTTCACCGCCGCGACGACAACACTCTCTCTATCTAAAGACCAATACCAAGTAACATACATTGTTTACTTGGTGTTTCTTTGCTATAAATAAATATTTAATATTAAAACGTAGATTCATTAAAGGTCATAACTTGACCGTTTTATTAACGAGCCACTAACAACCAGTAGTAAAAGTACAGCGAGTTCTATTAATAGATCGCAAAGGAACGTTATTACATCGTTTGTATAATTATAAAACGAAAGTTATTGTAACGTTTGTATAATTATAATAGGTAGTAAAAACTGCGTATTGTCGCCAGACGCTAATCGATTAAAGCAGCCTTGGCGCACCGTCGTTTACGATCGAAAACAACAAAACAATCTAGTTTATTATCCAATTATGCTTGTTATGTAATAATCATATCATTAACTATGTAATAGTTTGATTTTATCAATATTCTTTTAAAATTTGATCCTATTAAAGGAGGTAACATTTTTCAAAGAGTTCCAACAGAAATTTTTACTGTTTTAATGTTTATTATAAACTCCAAACCAATATGTATACAAACATACGAGACAAAAAGTTCAACCGCGTAAATTATTTTAATAACACAGACAAAATTCTAAGAGCAGGATTTTTTCCAAATTATAATACTTATTGCGTATTAGACTCTTTTTAATGTAGTCGGTTAAAAAGTATCTTATGCATTTTAAGGTCAACTCTATCTCTGTACAAAATCTCATTAAATTCGGTTCAGTGCTTTAGGTGTGAATACGTAACCGATAGACAGGGTAATTTTTTCGTTAATAATATCAGTAGGGGTAACTAAAATTTTAAAAATGACGGTCATATAGTTTCAGCGATCCCTGCAAAGACAGATAGAAAATAAATAAAAAATACAACTATTTTGAACGCCAAAATGTTATCAATATACTTGCGCATATGAAAATGAAATAATATGCAAATATTATTATACTAAGAATGTTTCTCTAATGAGTAGGTACATAACATTGATATACCCAAATGAATATGTATCGTTGTACAAAAATATTATGAATTGGAATTGACCTTTAGAAACAGGTGCAAACCACTAGTGATAAAACTATTGCGTAATTTATCATAGAATGAGAACGTTCAGGTTTTTAAAAGCATTTATTTAACTTGCATTGTATTAATGTAAGTATGTATGTTCGGGTGGAATCTTAAAATTCAATTTTGAAGTGATATCTTCATCCGATTGAGCTGAAATTTTGCATACAGGTTTAGTTTGGATGACAACGCACGATAAGGTACATGATATCATTCTAAATCCAATATGGCGGACAAACCAAGATGGCGGAATGGTTGTTTGTAAAGCACTTCTACAATATGGTTATCAAATGAAAGGGCTCGCTGAGAGCAATATCTTTTTACGTTGTCGGTTTGTCTGTATGTTTGTGCACGCTTATCTCAAAAACGGTTTAACCTATTTGGATGCAGTTTTCAGAAATATGTTGCGATGGCCTTCACTTAACATTTAGTGTTTGTTTAAATCGGTTAACAAATGAAGAAGTTATGTCTATTTATGTCAATCACGTAATATGTACCAATTCAAAAAGAACTCTGGTATCGTATCGAACTGATATTAAATGGGGTTTAGCTAAGTAGTCATCAGACTTTTCATAACTATAAAAAAATCTTGTTTATAATCTATCGTGCCCAATACGCGATAATAAATCCTTTTTCTCACTGTAAACACTGATGTCTATAACATATTATGTGTAATGTGTAGATAATATGTTAAAGGTCGAAGCGTAACCTTATTTCTAACAAGACACAAACAAGCAGTCATTAAACTATTGCGAGTTCTATTAATAGAATGAGACCGAAACGTTATTGCACTGTTTGTACCGCAGATGAACTCGTTGCAATGGACGTATTTTCCTAATCAATTTTTGCGACTTTGAACTAGCATATCGTAAAAACAATCGTTTATTTGTAATATTTAATTTAAATTTGACCGCCTCGTTGGTCGAGTGGCTAGCGTACACGCCTAACCGCATCGACTAACCGCGAGGCTCGGCTTCGATTCCCGACGAGGACAGACATTTGTGTGATGAACATAGAAGTTTGTATTTCCGGGTCTGGGTGTTTATTAAATTTATTCTTGTATCTATTTAAGTATGTCTTTGTATTAGCATCGTTGTCTAACACCCATAACACAAGCATTTAATTTGCTTACTTTTGGGTTAGATCAATTTGTTCAATAATATTTATTTATTATTGTTATAAATGTTGTTTTTTTTAAATGTCAAAATAAATTAGGCTGGTTTTGGCGTATTTAAAATGTTAGAATCAGAATAAAATGCTTATGGGTGGTCAGCTTTTATAACCTTACCATCTTATTCACGGATATTTAAGTAGTTGTTCGAACTGTCCACCTTTATTTTCGACACAAATACATACACGTACATGTTTTAAAAATAAAAGAATACACACATACTCCCAAGATGTAATACTTTTCGTCCGGAGCTTCGCCCGTGTGTATTATTTTAATAACATACATAAATTTTAAAGAGCAGAATTTTTTCCGACTTATACTTATTGCGTAAAAACATACCCTCTTAAAAAGTAGCAGTGTTATAAGCTGTCTTACTTTAAAGATTCATCCAAATAGAATTGCAAGTAGACTTGTACATATTACGGTCTAACAGCCAGACCACAGACAGTGACGCACCCACAACTTCTATGTTATCTATAGGCCTCGGCTGTCTCTTACCATCAGAAGACCCGTGTGCTTGTTTGCTATCTAATCCCATAAAAAAATCTTATTTCATTTAAAAATAGTTTTTTCCATGAAAGAGTAACAAATATCCATTCATACTTGTAAACTTATAATATTAGTAGGACAGCAATTCAACTTTTTAAAAGTTTTTATTTGACTTGCATTGTATGTATGTTCGGGTGGAATATTAGAATTCAATTTTGAAGTAGATATCTTCATTCGATTGAGCTGAAATTTTGTATACACGTTTATTTTGGATGACAATGCACGATAAGGTACATGAGTACATGACATCATTCTAAATCCAATATGGCGGAATTGTTGTTTTTAAAGCACTTCTACAATATGGGTATCAAATGAAAGGGCTCTTTCAGAGCAACTCGAAAAATAATAAAAGCTTTTTCTAAAATTTATTAATCGTCGTTTTCTGTATGTGAATTTTTATCCATCAACGAGAATAGCTGACTACACTATTGGAACAACACAGTTTAAGCAATATTATTCCACTAGTTAGCAATGAGTCTTTGCTTCTTTTCCTACCTATGACAATAGTAAATATCTCTACATGTTTATTATATTGTGCATATTTCGTCCATAGCACTTGGTAAAACTCCAATTATGATCAATAATGTAAACAATACACTTGCACTGTTTTATTTATATGACAAGCAGGAAAATAGTAGAAAATACAAATATTAATATTGAATGTATTATATAGTATTGTTGCGTAGTATTTGTCTTTATAATATTGCTGGGAGCCCTTTTGCTTTACCGACAGAAATAAAAAGGGTGATAATACAAGTGCGCTACTGCACTAGCCTCTCTACTAGCTAGCTCTACCACCTGGTTATTACTGATTGGACAAGTGACTAATCCAGTAATCTATACAAATAAATAAAATTGGTGTGTCTGTATGTAATATTACAATAACCTCTTTTTACTAAATGCATATTATGTATGTTTACAGGGTGTATATACCAAAACAACATTTTTTAGAATTTTCGTATGTCTGTCTATTTGTCTGTCATCCCGATCTTGAAAAAATCTATCGAAAAACTAAAAACACAGGTACAAATGACAATGACAAGCACTGACGGCAAGTAAATTTAGAATTTAAAAATTTAAATTTACAATTCGGATATTACCACTAAAAATGATAAACTGTATCACCAGCACTTAGAGATATGAAAAATATATGTTCACTGATTACCATCTTGATATGCACACAAAATTCATGAGAATCAGCCGAGCCATTTTCATGGAGTTCGGATACGTGAATTTTAATTATTAGGTAAATCGTTACAGATTCTCATAAATAAATAATAAATGAATAAATATTACTGGATAAATTACAAAAATTGATCTAACCCCAAAGTAAGCAAATTATATGCTTGTGTTATGGGTGTTAGAGAACGATACTGATACAAAGCAATACTTAAGTAGATACCAGGATAAATTTAATAAACATCCAGACACGGAAATACAAACATCTATGTTCATCACACAAATGTCTGTCCCCGTCGGGAATCGAACCCGAGCCTGCGGTTAGTCGATGCGGTTTGGCGTTTAGCGTACACGCCACTCGGCTTATTGGTGGATTATTATTATTATTCAATTAGCGCGTTCAAACAAACTCTTAGGCTTTATATTATAAAAAAAAATGTCATAAAACTTTTAAGTTGCTAAAATGTCATATGGGTATTTCTCAATAAATACTAATTAGTGTTGTGCATTTATCTTTTTCGTGGCTTTTAATAATGTGCTCGTCGTCTATTTTTTTGCTCTGTAATTGTTATTACTATTTCTAGAATCAGACTTGTTTACGTCGCAAAAGCATTGAAGCAATTGCCGCTAATGACAATTTGCAGGGTGACCTCCAATAACTATACTAAGAAATTTATTATCTGTAAAAAAAACCTTCACGCCTATTATCCCCGAAAGGGTAGGCAGAGGTGTTCTAGTATATCCACAACTCGTGAGTCCAGTAGATATTATAGAACACTAACGATTAGCCAAGGTACTAGGGCCCATGATGTTATGGTTGGCAAGCCTATCACTACTCCGGGCACATTCCAATCCCGGGAAATGTAATGCTTTCTCAGAATAATCTGAAAAACATTTAAGAAAAGTTTCCCGACCTGGGAGTTGAACCCGGGACCTTATGCGGCTAACAGTCTTAACTGGCGACAGCGGTTACACACAGACACAGGCTTGTTTTTTTTGTGTATAAACTTATACAGCTATTTAATATTGTGGCACAAGATTTTGTTGTGCTGTGTAAGAATATGTAAAACCGCGGGAAAATGTTGTAAAACATATGGAACAGTTATAGGTACATAAGACGCGGAATGTGAATTTTGATTATGCAAGTGATAGCAGAAATATTTTGATAAATATTAATTGCAATAACTCGTGTTAAGGGTTACAATACAATATTTTAAAGGTGAAATAATATATAACAAATAGTAACATAAAACTCACCTCACATCCCTCGCCTGTTTTTTTTAACGTTTGGAAAAAAAATTGTCAACTCGATGTTGTCATTCGAAAAAATGCGTCTAAATACCTTCGGTGATTCATTAAACTTGTTTGGACGCGTAATCTTTCATTACATAGCGAACATTTGGCAGTGCACGTTTGGCAGCCCTAAGCGCGGCGTCTTAAATATATTTTTCGTATCTCGTACACACCGTAACTATTGGTTTGATATATGTGAAAAAATAAAAACAGCAAAAATCCAACTTTAATATTATTATTAAAGTTGGATTTTTCTTCTTATACATAGCTTCTGAAGTATGTTAAAAAATACCGCCCTTTTGCCACCTCGACTAACCGCGAGGCTCGGATTCGATTCCCGACGGGTACAGACATTTGTGCGATGAACATAGATGTTTGTATTTCCGGGTCTGGGTGTTTATTAAATTTATTCTGGTAATATTTAGGTATTTCTATGTATTAGTATCGTTGTCTAACATCCATAACACTAACATTTAATTTGCTTATTTTGGGGTTAGATCAATTTGTGTAATTTGTTCAGTAATATTTATTTATAAGAACCACCAAATCACCACCATCAAAATCGCGTTAGTAAAAATAAATCCCCCCCCCCAGTCCCTAGTACCAAATTTAAGCGAAATCGGTAGGGCCGTTTCCGAAATCGTTGATATATACATACACAAGAATTGCTCGTTTAAAAGTATATTGTAATGTTATGCACTAAAAATGGAAAGTGTACAATCTACTTACGAGTATTAAATGTGTTAAGATATTTAACGAAGCATTTAATAAATAGGTAAATTTAAATAAATATTATTAACAACGCTGTGTTAGGGGTAGGGGTAGGCAGAGGTACATTCTTATACACCCCTTATCAACCGGCGATATTAGGTACAATGATATGAAAGGTGGCATATTCGTCGCCATGTCGGACATAAAAAGAAAGAGACAACAAAATAAACGATTCATCTGATTTATTTATTTAATCTTTTTTTGTGCATCATATTATACAAATATGTTATACAAAAGGCGAACTTAATGCGTATAGCATTCTCTCCCAACCAACCTTTGGACCAACAGAAAAAGCAATAATGGCAGATGCATAAAAAAAAGAAACAATATAATTGGAATCAAAATAAAAAATAGTAAAAAAAGGATACTAGAACTTCAAAAATAAAACTAAAAAAATATATATCTGATTACATCTATATATGTATAAAATAAAAACAAAAAAACAAGTGTTTGTGATTGTAAGAAATCTCTGCCCACAATAACGTCAGGGTTCTCATAGTTGAGTTAATATAGGTTATTTTCTTAAGTTCCATCAGTCGTAATGTTTAGGTGATTTTCCGCATTGCAAATATTGAAATACATTTTTAGCAGCCCTAATCACACGTTGTGTTATCCGTATCTCGTACAAAGTACCATTAATCTTTGATGAATCGGTTTTAACCGGTTCTGTCTAACGTGGTTATCGTACATGCGCTAATAGATAAGATTTACATGCTCCCACTGGGTGTCATGAAAGACCTGCGTGTGATAGGTACTTTGTACACTTTTCGTGAAAAATATTTGCTGAGTGGTTGTCACCTTCAAGGTTATAGGTTGATTGACAGCTTCGGCTGCTACGAACAAAAACCTGGAAAAGTTCTTAGCTATACTATAAACTATTTTTATTGAGCAGTTCGCAGCCTTAACGCCCCAATATTTCACTATGCTAATAACAGATGGCGCCATGTTAATATTAACTTAAGAAAATATGTATATTTCTATGCCTGTCTCTTATACTTTTAAACGAGCAATTCTTGTGTATTTTTTTTATTCATACCGGCGATCTCGAAAACGGTTCTAACAATTTCGCTAAAATTAGGTTCTTGGGGATTTTGGGGGAAAAATTGATCTAAATAGGTCTAAGTCGTATGAAATTGCGAAAATCACGACATTTATACAATTCTGTCGGTAACACTTAGTGTAAAATAGTACCCACTCTGGTTTCGATGACTTACCGACAGATGGCAACTTTTTCAACTAGGGGAAAGCTTATTGCACTGACAAAAAAAAAACTACCGAACCAAACTCGGTCGCCCAGGTACGATATATTAAACGGGAAATGGTAATTATGTTTACATTATAAATGTCAGCATATCTGAACATTTTTGTTGAATTATTCTTAGATACCGGTTTAAAAACTAGTCATAAAACACTATATCCTGCGATCCTGATTTCTAGTATGTTAATTTTGTTGGTGATATTAATTTACCGTATTCTCGTTTTGATTTTTAAAAATGTTTGCAATAAAATTCTGAACATTAAAGATGTAAAATTTGGGTAGTTTACTGAAAGTATTATAAGCTTTAAAAACTGTTATTTTTGTTTTGTTTCGTTGTTTTCTTTCAAACATTGGTTTCTTTTTCACCAATTACGAACAATTTTCAAATTCGTGACGAGTAATGGTCCTACTTAAACCTAATATATTATAATACTTGTACCCCGTCGCGACTAACGGAGCACCTGGAGGCGCATCTTCACTTAATTCGCAAACTATCACTATCATGAAGATCCCCCTGTCCCGTGGCGTATTGGTAACTCTTTCTAAACTAGACAACGTTGTAACCGGCCTAGTTAAAGCCACATAGTCGGCCCTATTAGATGCTCAATATTGCGAACAAATATTTGTATACATAGTGACCATCTCACTATATTGTTTATATTTCAATATTGCTTGTCAAAAAAAAAAAAAAAGTACCTTCACGCCTATTATCCCCGAAGAGGTAGGCAGAGATATGCTAGTATATCCACGACTCGTAAGTCCAGTAGATATACAAGAACACACCCACGATTAGCCAAGGTACTAGGTTGCTTGTCAATTGTCATAATATTCAAATCAATGGTACAGAGAGCAGAATTTGTAGAAGCTTACACACATTTTTATTCATATTTTCATCAAACCCAGTCTACAATATAGGAATTGTCCGCCATCTTGTTACGTGGCACTCTACTATTCGTTGTGAAGGCGTGTTTGCAACGTCCAACACCTTTATGGAAAGAATTACCTTCGAAGGTATTTCCTATCGTATCCGAATTACGAGCCTTCCAGAAATAAAAATTGGACTGTTCAAATACACGATGTTGATATTTGATAATAAATATCGAAAGTAATATATCGCTGGAAAAAATATCGCTGATTTTTATCGATTTTTTATGAAAAAATATCAATATTTTAATATATCGATTATTTAGCCCAAACCTAGACAACAAGTTTTTTTAATATTTTATTTAGAGGGTAGTTTTGCCCTTGCAAGCATGCAAAAATAATTGTTTATTCACTACATTACCAAAGTTAGACGAGGTTAAACCGTCGCCCAATGTCGTAATATATTTATTTTAATATTAGTTATCGCGGCCGAGACAGATATTATAACCATTTACGTCATTGCTCGGTATATTTACAATTTCATATCAATAACCGTATCTAGTGTTACCTATAGGGCAAAGGTGGTTGAATACTATCAACAACGTTTCAATTAGGTCCTGTTTAAAACTTACACAGAAAAAGTGTGTATGTGGCATGTATGACTGTGTATCTGTCTGTGATATCGTAACTCCTAAATAAGTATTTTTCGGTTGAAAGCTGACATGATTTTTGGTTCTTAGTTACAATTTATATAAATCTATCAATCAATCCAAGCGTTCAAGGTAATAAGATCATTTATAGACTGTGGAGGTGATACTTTTGATGATTTTGAACACATGTGAGACCTACAGGTTGAAATATATATTATGTACGTTGGTAGCACTGAGCCTCGGTGGCCTAGCGGTACGCGCTTCGGACTTCCATTCGGGCAGTCCAAGTTCGAAGCCCGCCATGTACCAATGAGTTTTTCTAAGTTATGTACATTTTTTGAGTGCTCTTACGGTGAAGGAAAACATCGTGAGGTAACCCGGTTTTATTGAATCAGACCTATATAGATTTAGGCCTATTTTGGGTTACAGAGGTCAGATATCCAAACCAGATATCATCTGATATAATACGGGATAAGGCTACGTCGGAAGGAGATGGTACCATTGAGCTAGTCTGATGATAGAGCTCGAAGATAGAAGCTCTGTAGCAGACCTAAAATAATGCTTGCCTACTAGCCAGCAAAATAAGTTAGTCGTGTATATATCCATGATCATCGTTCCTTAATATGATACAACTAAAGTGTGTATGTTTGTATTTATTCTGATCTCACAAACCGATGGGCTAGCGTCTCCTGACTCGCTAGGTTTGGAAACGGTGGTAGTTTATGGTAGACATGGTTTAAATAAATCAGGTGTAAAATAATGTTTATAAATTGTAAGATAATTAGTAAATAATATATGGTTTTATATAAATAATGTGTTAAAATATTTGCACACCCCATTATGGTAGTATATGTTGGTGTAATTAAAAACTTTTGTTTTGTAACAACTTTTAACGCATATATTCGGCAAATAAGTCATTTTCGTTTCATTTCCGCGAGGCTCGGATTTGACATGGATTTTTTTATGTTAAGAAATTTAGATGTTCGTATTGCTGGAACTGATGTTTATCGAAACTATTTCTGTATTCTATACGTGTGTTTCCACGTATTAGTATCGATGACTAACACTCATAACAAACGTACAATTTGCTTCCTTTGGGGTAATTTCCCCGTAGATTTTTAGACTGAGTCGACGTTTCTGTTGACTTGACAATAGATTGAATCTTAGTGGATATACACTTTTTATTCCAATATCCAAACGGGTTCCTACGAGAAAGTTAAATCATCCGTGGACATAGTCACGGACAATATCTAATTACCTATATGTTTTGTCAGTCTTTCATTCTTTCCACATGACCGTTCGCCTGTGTGGTGTAACGGTACGGCTGTCGCCTATTAAGACCATTAGTTGCGTAGGGTCCCGGATCAATTCCCAGGTCGAGTAACATTTATTAAAATGTTATTTTGAGTAAGAATTCTGAGTAATTCATTGCCCGGCATTGGAATATGACCGAAGTGGCGATAGGCTTGCCACCTATCACATCAGGGCCCTAGTACCTTGGCTAATCTATTGGTATATCTATTGGATTTACGAGTCGTGGATATACTAGCACACCTCTGCCTACCCCTTCGGGGATAATAGGTGTGAAAGTACTTTTCCACCTAACCGAACAATCGGAGCATTTTCATTTTTACACCGACACTTTCTTTGAATCCCACTCTTTCACTGATCTCTCTATTACGATAAAATATATAAGTACAATTTAAAAAGATATAATATTCTAAAATTTATAAAAACAAAACTTTGTTAGATTTCATGTAATTTATTATAGTACACAAGATAATTTACGAGGTCAAGTTCATGACGCAAATAAATGCGCCAGTCTTCTGTCGTTACCAAAATATCTTATCTGTCTTGGTGTTAATTAACATCCTAGCAACAGATATTTGTAAACTAAGATTTTTCAATTAACACTTGTACTTTTCCACATTATAAGTGTTGTAAAAGTGTTATTTAAAATATAAAAATTACAAGGACGGCTAATATTATAATTTAAACGCAGTAAAACTGCACATTACTCTTTACAATGTAATCGGTTAAAAGTATCCTATGTGTCATTCTCATGTATAAGCTATCTTAATGTAAAGTTTCATCCAAATCCGTCCAGTAGTTTATTCGTGATAGAGTAACATTTATCGGTATATACATTCAGCAGATAGTTTTACTCGTATTTGCATATCATTTTTAATAACTAAATATTCCTTACGAACTTAAATAGGTAAATTAGATTGCCGATTATAATGTACCAATAAATCTTGTTTTTCAGGCACATAGTCAAACACGAAGGTGCGAAGGCGCTTTTCAAAGGTCTGGGACCGAATATTGTAGGCGTAGCACCCTCCAGGGCGATATACTTCTGCACATACAGCCAGGCTAAGGCGATCCTCAACCAGCACATACCACCGGACACCCCGGTTGTACATCTATCAGCGGCGAGCGCAGCGGGTGAGTTTTTTTAATCACTTTAACTTAACTTGTCTTGTTTGATCGTTGTTTTTTTGGGTCTAATTTCACCCTCTTCCTGACGACATATTAGTATCTTCACGCCTTTTATCCCCAAAGAGTTAGGCAGAGGTAGAAGTGGCAATAACGGCTATATGCCAATAATGAATTATACTGTTGTGTTATTTTTCAATAACTGTTGTCATAAACTGTTA
>DVZL01005970.1:0-11679 GCA_018236625.1 Lasaia peninsularis
ATGTAATGCTTATTCAGAAAAATCTGAAAAACATTTAAGAAAAGTTGCCCGACATGGGAATTGAACCCGGGACCCCACGCGGCTAACGGTCTTAACAGGCGACACCTGTACTGTTACACCACAGAGGAGAGATATTAAAAAAATACTTTATATATTTATTATTACCAGTAATAGCAATTTTAGTTTTCTGAGTGGTAGTTTCTTGCACGTCTTGTAATTTTATCAAGGTTTGGAGCAATTTAGCATCATCTTGTTCATTCTTCAAATTATCTTTCACAGCTATTCTAGCCCCATATGTTTTAGCTGTCGTAGGAATTGAATTTGCAGTCACGGAATTGGGTGTCTGTATCAAAGTTTCAAAAGGTTGGTTTAGAGGAGAGTTAGGCGCCATTAAATTAGATAAAACATTTAAGTCATCACTAATAACAGATGGTATATTATGACTTACATTAATATCGGTTAGACCAGGCAAATTTAATTTAGATGGATCTTGACCGGTAGCTTTTAAAAGAGCTTGTAAGAGTTTAGTATCTTGTTCAAACTGCTTAAGATCTTCTTCAATTGATGGGGTGCTTGAAAAAGGTATAGAAGTAGTAGTGGGCGTTGTAGTAGGTGTGGTTATTCTAACGGTTGTGGTAGACAACGTTGCCGTTGATTTTGTTAGTGATTCTGCACCCTTTCCACTTTGAATTTCATTTAAGCTTCGTTCTACTGCAAGAGCTATAACACGGTTGGCAAGTTGTGTTTCAGGATCTTCTTTGTTATTCTGCTGTCCTAGTACTGATTTCTGAAATCAAACAAGGGAAATATTTTAAAGCATTAAAAAAATATGTTCAATTTTTGAATATTAATTCAAGTATTAATCCGGAATTTAAAATTTTCATATACTTAACGGGTATAAATAGAGGCTTGCTTGTTTACCAATTTTTTGTTGATTAAATATTAATTAATTTAAAAACATATGACGCATAATATGAAAGCTTTCCATTAATTTTATCTCTCAAGGCATTTTTTTAAATAAATTGTCATTTTTTCTTATTTACAGTTAAGAATGATTTATAAAAAAAATAATATTTATATTGATGTTTTCAATTATTTACTTGCAGTCATTACCATCACTATGTTTTTTTAATTAAGTAAATAATATCGTTATTAAAGCATAAATACTATGCTTTCTCTAAAGGAAATCTTAAATATTAAAATTAAAAGGATTTTGGAACGTAACACAACCTCATCTAAGTTTCTATATTCTGATATTATTAACCCTAGCAATCAATTTATAAAGAAAAACGAGGAAAGAAATGGATGCAGTTTTTAATAATTATTAAATTACGTGTACATGCTGAGTAAAGTTATTCAAATTTGGTTGAATTTTTTATAAAATAATTGTTAAAGTTCATTATTTATTCATGAAGAAATTAATGTATTGTGTACTTTCAGTCGATGAGCTTAGGTAAGAGTGCGTTTTACCTAAGACCCACCCGAACCTGTTCCATTAAAGGAACGAAAGAACGAATAAAGAAAACATGAAAGACATCTTGGTATATCTAGCCTCTTGGGCATTTTCAAATGTCACTATTTTTTGTATTTAAAAAAAAATTTAAAAAAGTACCTTCACGCCTATTATCCCCGAAGGGGTAGGCCGAGGTGTGCTAGTATATCCACGACTCCTAAGTCCAGTAGATATACAAGAACACACCCACGATTAGATTACCTTTACACCACAGAGGCGACTTTATTTATTTAAAAAAAAATTAAATAAATAAATAAACTTATAAACACTTGCTCATGAGGTCTAACAGCCCTACAATAGGGCAGCGGTGCTCCTACAACCTCACGTTGTCTCACGGATGGTAAGCCATCAGGAGACCCGTGTGCCTGTTTGCTGTTTTATCCCATAAAAAAATAAAGAAAGAACTATAGAGTTTACATGTTGCACGTAATAAAAAAAATCTTACCAAATTTTGGAGAAAACGTAGATCTTCTTCGTCCGAAAAGGTAGATGTACTAGGTATTTCAGTTGTAAATTGCGTTGATATTGTAAATTTTGAATTAAATGGGTTTGACGTATATAAAGTTGAAGTTGCTGGAGCACTACGTGGAGTAGTGGATCTTTCATTAAAGGTTGGCCTCAAAGTTGTTGATATTCTTATCTCTCCCGTATTTTGCTGCTGAGGCTGTAATGTAGAGATGACAGTTGGTTCAGTCGAAAACACTGGTGATGGACGAGTGGTGTATACTGGACGAACAGTTACTGGCGTTGTAGGCGAGTCCATTGATGATTTTATTATGTTCCCGGCAACTCTCACATTTGATGTAGTACCAGATATTGTTGGCAAACGATCAATATTTTGATCATTATTAGTTATTTGTAATAATGCTTTAAGTAGCTTTGTGTCCTCTTGTAACTTTTTTATGTCACTGTCAAGTGCTGATAATGTAACAGGAGCTGTTCTTTGTGTTGTTGAGTAAATCGATGTCGTTGTTTCTGGTATTACTGTACTTGTAGTTAATTTTTGTGTTGTAGTACTAGCCGGGACTGACGTAGTAGGCAACTTTAATTGATCCAATGTCGGTAAATTAAAATCAGTTGGATTTCGCCCGGTAGCTTTAAGTAAAGCCGTTAATAATTTTGTATCTTGTTCAAATTGCCGAATATCTTCTTCTATTGAATGAGTTTGGGTATCCGGTTTAACCTGTGATACTTTACTATTACCACTAATTCCGTTGGGATTTAATAGCAAAGCTTGTATAAGTTTCGCACTATCTTTTTTTTCATCGTTTGATAATTGATTGTTATTATTATTGAAAACTGCCAAATTTTTGGGATTCCTTTCCATCGATTTGAGGATATTTTCTAAAAGTTCACTATCAGCTTGAACTGAATTTGGATTTTTTACAGTGTTGCTAGAGACCGATGAAGAAGATGTTAGCAAAGGTCTATTACTTGTTGTTGGTATTGTTGTTGTGGAATCTAGCAATCTCTCAGTGGTAACAGTTGTAGGTGAATTTGTGAAAACAACTTTTGGTTCTGTCACAGATACGGACATGGTAGTTGTTAAAATAGAACTCAGTGTTGATTGAACCGTAGTAGTTGCTAATGATTCTGTAGTTGTTGCAGTAAATGACTGTAGTGTACTATTTTCTGTTTCTATGTTAGTAGTTTGTCCTACACTTGTTGTTGTAGGTTTTATATCGTTAAATAACGTTGGAGTTTGGAATTCAACAGTTACGTCCTCTGTTCTTGTGTTAATAGTTGTGCCAACAAAAGTTTTCGTCGTTGTAGTTGGGTCACCAACATTATTAATATCAAGTTGAAGCTGAGGGGATTCTGTAGTAGAGTCAGTTGTAGTGGACGACGATTCCGTGGTTGTGAGTTTCAAATTTTTTGATGAAGCCAGTTTTAACACATTAGATTCTTGTGATGATACTGTTACTTCATCTATTGGTATGAATTTAAATATAGCGCTTCCCTTTCCATCACCCGGTCTCTCTGTACGGATTTGTTTTGTCTGCAATAATTTGCAAAGATATAAATATTTGACATTTTTATGATAAAATGGTAAAATAAAGACCGCAACCACCACTCACCTCAAAAAGTAGAAAAAACCGTTAATTAATTAAGAAAAATGATTTGAAATGTATTTATCTACATATTTATTACATTATTACGTCAATTAAAATAGCATTTTAGATTTATGAATATGACGTTAATAAAATAATGTTTATACCTCCGGATCGATATCCAATGTTAATATTCTTGGTTCATGGGTAGAACTTGTGACAGAGGATATGACCATTTCCTCTTTAATTGCTGATGATATTATACTATTAAGCAAAATCTCGTCAACAGAGGGTAGCATTGTTGTAGTGCGTAAACTCAAAACATGCGAGGCAGTGCTTTTGTCAACAGGCAGCTTAATAGTAGTGGAAGTTATACCCAAGGAACTGGTATCATTTAAGTTAGGTGACGTTGTGGATATCTGCAATTATGAAATAGAAGGTTAAGCTATACGTGTTAACCAAGCTTGCGACAACAGTGCTTAAGGCATGCAAAGCTTACCCCTCACCATCACTACCCTTTTCTATGCGTTCTGCCTTGCCAACCACGATGACAGTAATTAAGCTTTAAGCACAGCCTCTAAGCTAAACAACGTAATGTCAATACCGTTACTTGAAGGTTATTTACAGTGTCGTTGGTTAATTTGTTTTCCATTTCGTTATCGTTATTTGATGTGTCTTGGGATGTTTCAGTATTAGTGGATACTCGGATAGGGTTAGACTGCGGTCTGACAATGGCCGGAATGTTATGGATGGGGCTGTATGGATTTCTTAAACTCCATGGGCTGATGGGCAGTATGTCAATTTTTGGCATGATTCGTGGCACTCGAGTCCCATTAGGGAACTTTCGTATCACAGTGTTATTTGGTAGTACACCGTAAATGATATATGGGCTCGCCTCAGTTAATGTTTCCAAAACGTTGTCGTTAGGATCTTTACGTACCACTGTGTTGTTAGGTAATATTCCAAAAATTACATAATCTTTTTTAGGAATGTTTGCTTGTGCACTTTCATTTGATCCCCTGCTGGTTGTAGTACTAATAGAGCTATCACTACTCACTAAGGAAAGTGTAGAAGCTTCTTCATTTTCATGTGTTGTAGTTTCAGTATTTTTATCTGTAGTAGATAACACTGTGGATATTTCAATGTTTTCAAATATCGTTGTATCGATACTAGCAATATCTGTTGGAGATGTATTTATTTTAACAGTTGGAATAAACGTAGTTGTTTCTAATTGTATGTCACTACTAGATTGTGAGTTATTTTCTGTTGAAATTGGTATGCTTTGTATTGTTGTTGATTGTTTTGTGTCTATATTGAAATCATCATCATTACTTGCAAGTTGAATTTCCTGAACAGAATTTACCGTAGTCATTTCACTTTCATCACGCATAACAGTATCTTGCTGTGTTGTTGATATATTTGTTGGATCTGTGGTATCACTATCAAACGTTTCAGCTGTATTGAAATTAACTGAAGACGAATCAGTTGTTGTCGTTTCGGCTCCATTATTTGCCAAATTAGGTATCGTTTCAGCTGATGGTACAAAATTTGTTCTCATGATATTAAATGAATTTTCGGATATGTATGAAGGAGTAATCATTGATGTTATGGGTGTCATAGTCGTTTCAGTAATCAATTCATTTTTGTCATTATCAGTCAACATTTCAGTCAGCGTTTCAGTCGTCATACTCATAGAATTTCTTATTTCGGACAGACGATTAAAAAGGGGAGGGTTTTTAATGACGGAGTCATCTATCAATTGTGAAGAAGAAGCAGATGCTATTTCTTCGTTGTGTATTCTTAATAAGTCTTCGATCATTTTTAATACTCGTGCTTTTTTAGATAGTATCATCAACTGAAGGCGTGATACTTGGCTAGGATCTTGAATATTCTCTATATTTTGCAACTGAGATTGGGTGATTTTATTGCTAATGTTAGAAATATTGTCTTCCGCGGGTAAAACAAAATCATTTTTTTGGAAATTCGGTAAATAGGGAATAGGTAAGGATTGGTTAGCCAAATCAGTCACAGAATCTACTTGAGGTTCAACATTCAAAAGGTCTACGTCTGAAAACTTCATGCCACTGATCGGACTATGAATAGCAGATGTAATCACATCAGTTTTTAATAAATTATTCGGAACTGTTGCCACTTCATCTTCAGACGTAGATATAGGTTGTGTAACTGTGTTTACTAGGGGTGTAGAAGAGCTATTTACAGCTGTGACCAATTCTATTACCGTGTTGAGTGAATCTAAATCTAGTTGTTTATTTACATCATTAAATTTATCATTTGAGTTTTCCAAACTATTAATATTTATATTTTCAGTATCTTTTAAGTCATCTATACTATAAGGTGTTGTAATAGCGACATCTTCATTGTCTTCTAATGTTTTACGTCTATTTAAAACCTTGGGAATCACAGAATTTAATAATCTATCCATATCTAACAAGAGTCTAGATTTATTGTCGTCGTCCATATTTTTAATAATACTTTTGATATTATTGGAAAGCATGCTTGTTAGTTCTGACGAAACTAGTTTGTTGTTAGATAATAGAAGATCTGATACAGTATTATATACCGTTGCTGAGTTGTCAGTCGTAGCTGTAGATATTGAAGTCGTTTTGTCTATAGGTGATTCAGTTTCTGAGTATAAAACTTTTATCGCAAAAGGTTTTCTTTGGGAAATAGGAGTAGTGGATTTTTGAATGGGGATATCAGAGGGTGTAGAAGCCATAGTAGTCGTAATATCTTCATTTCTGTTTGGTGATGCTATTATACTTTCCTCAACCAACATATTGTTAAACACATTTGGTGTAGTTTGTTCAGTGGTTTTTACAAAATTAGCAGCTGTGTTTACGAAGTCTGTAGAAATTAATACATTTTGAGTTGCTAAATCAATATTTACAATGTCATTGCTACTCACGCCATCATTTTTTTTATTAACGTTTATGTCAATATTTTGTGTTTGTGTAGCTTGAGTTGTAGAGGAAATTCGTGATCTAGGTGTTGAAGTAAGTATTTCGGCCAAAGCATCAAATATGGATACTGTGACAGAAGGTGAATGATTAGATGCTTCGACATTCATGACTGGAGAGGGTTTTATGAAACTTTCAGAGAGTTTTAAATCAGCAGAAGTAAGTGGACTGCGTTGCTTTGTAATAGAAATTGCGTTCATGCCTGGCCCTACTAAAACTTCTTCCCCCTCTACCTGAAAAAAGAAGAAATCTCACCCATAAAAAAGGAAGTAGTTAAAGTGTGTTAACAGACATTTTTGTTTATAATAGTTTCACAGATAGATTAAGTATAGTAAAGTTTAGTACGAAAAATCAAATAAAGAGTTGTGCATAAACCAAAGCCTCTTTACTACTCTTGGATATAAGATGTATATAGGACATAAATAAAGCTTAAATAATACTAAAAAAAAAGTGTTTGTGAACATTAAAACAATTTAAAAGATTTTCATAAGTTTAATGATAATCTAAATGGTTAGTAATGCTGCTTACTAAAGATAAGTTAGTATATGTATCACGTTTTATAGAGAGTTTTTTATACTTCAGTAACATAGTTTTAAGAGAAATTAAAACATATTATTACTTTAAATATGACTTATTCTGTAAATGCAAATAATATTTTTATACTACTTAAATAATATTTTTATACTATTTTTATATCTCTGTAAAACGGGAAACACATTGTTTTGATTACAATATTGTTGAAGTGAAATCTGATTTTTAAATAATGTCATTAACCAGATCTTTAGCAGTGTCATTTAAAAACTGTGTTGATGAAATGGTTTCTCTTGTCATTCCTTCAGTTGTACTGTTAATTAAATCTTCTTCCTCAAACCAGTTTGGCTCCTCTACTGACTTTAGTAAAGATTCGTCCGTCACGAAGAATTTCAGCCATGCCTTAAGCAATGAAAACCTTCTTGATACGTTTCCGAATTGTAATCAATAAAAGCAAATAAGTTGTTAGTGTATTAAATACATGACATGATTTGTAGAAAAGTTTAAAACTTACTTTTTTTTAAACACGTGCAAATTTGGTAGGTACATATTTATATATTTTACTCATTGCCAATTTCATAAAGGGGCTTTGTTAATGTATATATTTTTGTGTGATAAATGGGTTTAATTGGATATTCAATTATAGCAATTATGTTATTTTGTTTAGTATATTTAATGGATGTAATGATTATATTGTGTTACTTACAGTTGATGATGTAATAGTGGGTACTGTGGGTTTGTAAAATGGCTTATCAAGATAAGACGCTCTATATTTTGAGCTAAACTTAGTTTTCGATTTGTCAGAATCGGCTGTAATCTGTAAAATTTACGTTTTATATTTAATTTATAATGTAGTTCATATATTTCTTAAATTATATTGGTAATTTTGCCACACGTAAACTAAACTTATTTTAAGTTTTTTTTAACGCCAACGTAGAAGAAAGAGATAAAACACTCTTAGTGTTGTCAGATTCACTTCTGGAGACATTCAATATATCTCGAAATATTCATACCAGGTGTTATGGCCTAACTAATTTGGCAAGAATAAATTGCTTTATTTCATTTTACTTAATTAAAAAAATAAAGCATACACTTAAAATAAGTTATTAGTTTCTTGTGAAAGACAATCTTCGTAAGGGCTGTCATAAAGTGTTGTAAATTAAAAAAAAAATTCTTTGCGTTTCTATCCATAGGGATTTTCCTTGTGTGAATAAAAATATAAAAAATAATTAGCTGTCATAACTTGAAAACTTGTAGTATCCAATGATGTAAACAAGGGAAATGAGGTTTTATTTATAACCTTTTTTTAAAAAGGATTAGGTTCTTTGTATTTCTGTTTACCTATTCATCACCAATTCCCAATTTCTATTATTCTTGTTTTGTATGATATATCATCATACTTCAACAATGATCCGTGGATTAGTCTATGTGACATGATAATGAACTTAAAGCCGTTTTTTTTTTTGTATTTTTGCGATGCACAAATCATTTCAATGATTATAAATACGAAAGTAATTCTGTCTGTTACTGTTGTTCACGCATAAACCACTCAACTAATTTTGATGAAATTTGGTTTAGAGTTGATTTAAGGAATAACATAGCCTACTTTTAAAACGACTACATTAAAAGAGGATATGTTTTACGAAATAAATATTATAAGTCAGAAAATTTCTACGCCTTGAAAATTATCTGTGTTTTTAAAATAATTCACACGGGTGAAGCCGCGTGCGCAAATTACAAATTTGGTGAACTATATAAATAGATTCGTTTAAATAATTGCCTGCAGCAATTGTCTAGCGCCTAGGTATAGTTAAAATGTCTAGCTCCAACACAATGATTTCTGATTATAACCCATCTAATCTTCTAAGTTATGAAAATGTTTACTTACTCCATTTGATGTAGATTCAGTCGTTTTAGAAAACGTATCACTGTATTTTTTAAACGACCTATCTCTAGGTTTTTGTGTGATTGTGGTATCATTTTCATCCTTTTTATGTCTTAAATTTTTGCGACTGTATTTTCTTGTCTGAATATTTTTTATCGATGTGACTACGGTTGAGACTAAGTGACTTTCTGTGCTGCTTCGTGATTCATCTCTATAAAATGCATGGTATTTTTGAGTAGTTGCTGTAAAACCATTAGTGCTCACAATCTCATTTTCCTCTTTGCTACCTCTTGCATTTAAATTAATAGTCTTATTTTCTAATGATTCCTTACTATTAACTCGAATGATAAATCCACTGTCACTTTTTTCAGATATGCTTTCAGTAGTTACTCTATTCGCTGGCGTTTTGACACGATTATTTGCAAAAGTGAAAATGATGGGTTTGTCGCTAATATTTTCCATTTTTTCATCTGCTACGGGGTCAACATTAATATCACTTTCTGTAGTTGAAGAAATTTTACTGGGGAGACTTCTTGATCGGGTATAAAATGATGTTCTAGGCAAAATTGTTTTGGGTTTTATAGTGTTAGTAAATTTTCTAACATATTTTTTATCATTTTCATATTTTGGTGTTATTTCAGGATTCGTATTATTATTTTCATCGTTTAGTATTACATTTTCCTGGGACCGATTTGCAGATTTTTTTTGCGATGATACTCGTTTGTTTTTTAATACAATTGGTAATTCTGTTGTTCTTTTGAAACTTCGACTAAATTTATATAACTTTTGAGTACTAGAACTTGGAGTAGAAGAACTAATAACATGAATATTATTTGAAATTTCTTCATTAGATTTGAGACCACGGGAGCGAAATTCTTTTATTCGAGGCTTGACATGTTCGACAGATTCAGTAACTTTATTTTCATTGTTGTTAAAGTCACTTTCATTATATCTTGCCTCGATTTTACTCCGAAGCTGGAATCAAAATAATTAAGGCAGGTTTGTATTAATATAATAAATAGTAACATATTTAAAAAAATGGATAGATTTGAAAAATAAGATATGTTTATATGAAAACCCTCATAAATGTATTTGTAGTAAAATTCACTTTTTATGAGAACCCAAATTTTAAATTATTTTGATTACCCGCCAATCATCTGTGTCAGGACCCGAATTTTTAGACTGTAAAGGTGATGTGAGTATATGAAATTCTTTTTGTGATGCTGTCAGTGCTAAGCTCTCGCTGGGAGAGCTGGCATTTGTCTGAAAATGTTTAATGTATATATTATTCTATTAGTTTAAAGGAAAGTGTAAAAACGTATTAGTAGAAATAACAATATTAGTAAACATCAAGCAAACAAAATATGATATTTCATTGTAGCTTTTATTGTAGTATGAGAAAGATACAAAATTATTTGTTAATATTATTAGTATTAAAATCATTCTAATACTAAAATTAAAAAAATATAGTAGTACAATTAACATGTATTTATCACTAAAGAATTAACTTCACTTCAACTTATTACTCACCGATGCATTTTTAGCTTGAATCAAAGCTTTAAAACTCTCCGGATAATTATCATCTTCACCTATTTCATCAGATACTTTTGATTTTTCCAATTTAATCTCTGACTTTGCACTACCTCTAGATAATGGTCGCTTAAAAACTTTCATCGTCCTTAAAGTGCTTGTTTTTTCTTGAACCAAACGTTTATTAGTTACCGGTAATTTTGAAGAAATAGTTTGTGGTTCAGATTGACTAGTTATATTTTCTTTTTCTTGACTAGATTTGATGGTATTAGATAGTGTTATACCAGTCCCAGTTAAATTTGTATCTATTTCTGAGAATCGCGTTTTATATCGTAGCTTTCTAGAATTTCGTAATTCATCAGATCTAGCTGTGGTCGGTTCTTTAGCTGCAACTGTCATAGTATTTATTGTTCCTGAAACATCCAAATCGAGAGATCTAGCGCTTGTTCTTGAATTAATCCGCCCACGAGGTCTCCCTGAACTTACTATTTCAACTGTTCTCGCCGTTGAACTCCTTCTTGTGATTTGTTTAGTAGGTTCATACTCTTTAGTTGTTTCTGTCTGAAAATCTTGTAAATTTTGTTTTGAGTCCACATTGCTGTCCTTAATGGTTGAATAGGTTGTACTTTCGGTAAACGCTCGAGTATTCTGGTCAGTAGAGCGATTTTGACTGCTTCGTGATCGACTTCTAGTTATTTCTTTTTTTGTAACCGTATCAAAAGTTGCCTCGTTTACTACGGGCCTACTACGAATGCGACTATACGATCTTCTTGAGTCAAAATTTTCATTTCGACCAGTTGGTACTTTAAGACTTTCTTGATCAACAGCAATAGATTCTGTGGTAGGTGGTCGCGATCTACTTCTGCTTCTAGAAGTATCTCGCTGTGAAGTTTCATCACGTCTCGCATCTCTCGGCCTGAATGTAGGTGGTACTTCAGTCTTATTAACGTTTTCCGTGGACGTTGAATACCGTCCTCTTTCTCGCACCACACCCGCGTCCCTCTGTAAACAAAATAAGTCCTATTTAGTATATTGGTTTTGAAAAATAAATTAATATATGAATAAGTCTAGAGTCTTCACTCACAATCTTTCGTTTAAAATTAAAAACAATATTGATTTGTTCCGTATTCGCCCCAACTTTTCGTCCCAAATTCCATAAATTTCCTTATTTGCCCCACATACGAAATATTT
>DVZL01005971.1:0-11678 GCA_018236625.1 Lasaia peninsularis
AGAATTATTTTCTAGTTTTTTGTTGTACAACCAATAAAAGCGTGTTTTTTTAGTTTTTTTTAAACTATTATTTATTTAACATCGCAATTTATTTAGGATGTTTGAAAAATACACATTCTTAAATGAAGTGAAGATATAACTATTCAAAACTGACTTTTATTTTTTTAACTTTATCATTATGATAAGTTCTCGTCTATAAACACTAAGTAAACAGTGACTTTCAGTCATAAAAAGTTGACTCTAGTTCAATATTAATACAAATAAATGTTATTTTTTATTAATGAAATAATTATTTGAATCAGTGCAAATAAATATTATTTTCGATCCAGTTAGTTAAAAATGATATGGATGTAGGTACATTAACAATTAAAATCAAACAACACTACAGAAAAAAAAACTTAATGTTTAAAGTTATATAAATAAGCTTAATAACTAAAACAAAGAAAGAAGAATATTAACCTCGCCTGAAACTGACCGACAACAATCTCTCTCACAAAGATTGGTGGCATTTCGTATCTTTATTTAGCACAAAATGTCAGAAAATCTTTGTTACATGAAGATATAATAGTATATTTTTTGTTTTAATATATACGGTAAACAATTTATCACTTTTTCTTGGAATATATTCATCGTCGGAGCTAAGATTGGCCAGAAGAGCGACTGCCAGGGCCGAAATCACAAAGGGGTGCGAATTGCTGATCCACACCATGTTTATATTATTTCTCTTATTTAAAAATAAGTCACGCAAGATCCCTTTTAATGGCCCTACCTTCGACTTTGTTCAGATTTAATTCGATTGCTCCTCGGAAATCACTATTAATATTTACTATTACTACACATATCTTCACATAACAAAATCTCAAATTCAATTAATTCCAATCGTTTACAAATTATAACTATCAATTCAAATATTGTTGATTAAATCAACAAAAAACATTTTTGTACTATTTAAATACTTTAATTTCAAAAATTTTCGAATCTAATTAAAAAATATATTGCCACCGTCGCCACACATGATCCACACCTAAACAAATAATATGGGTTCACAAAGTTATTGCGATTACGTTTGAATTAGTTTGGATAATTTTATTGATTATTATTCTTACAATATTTAGTCGTAATTAAATATTTACACAAATTCCCGGCCTATGTTTCCCACATCTAAATTAACTTTTACTTCTCGCCTTTTATTACTTTGCTTATTCCCACATTTAAAAATAATTATTTATAAAAATTGTCATAATTATTTATAGAATATAAAAGAAAATACAACAAATTGGATTCCCACAGCAGGATGTTTCCTTCAAATGGCTTTTGTTATTTACATTTTTGATATAAGTACAATCGTAAATAACAATAACTATGATAGGTATTTCCTTTCTTTATATTCAAATATGTTCAATTATGAACTTTGATTTATTCTAATAATTTATTTTAATACTAAAGACAACTGTTAACGGAGTTATTGTTGTTAAATTGTAATTTACCGAATCGGAGCTTCATCATTGATTTTTTAGACTTGTATGTTTCTACATTATCATTGATTACTTTTTTATTTTACTTTCACAATCTAAAATCTACAATATATTTTAAATAAGAAAAACACACATAAAAAGTAATGTAGATCTGTCTTTATGAGAGAATGATATTCTAAAACCGAATTTATTAAGACAAGGCAAGGACTAAACAGAAGACAAATCTTGTTTACTGTTTCCTCTCTTGTTTAACACAATACTTATAGAAGACACATTATAGGAATATGATTATGTTTGTTTAAGCCAGAGTTAGTATTAATACGTGCGGTTTGCGATGACCTTATTATGGACATTAGAATTCTAGGATTTCCGTAACAACTTCAAAAACAATTTCACTTTCACTGATTTAATTTAATAACAAATCGTATTATGAATGAATTTGCAGGTGGCAGATTTTTAGCGCCTAAGGCGGTGCAAAAGATAGTCCGTCTCTGTACACATGGTACCTAATGTCACTAGCTAGACTTTTATAAACGTGGAAATGTATATTCGGTATTCACACCGAACTACCGAACGAACAGACACACAATAATTAAACAAATCTGGAAATAATTATTAATTATATCAAAATAGAAACGATGTCCGACATTGATGCACAAGGTCCAGGATTTGAATCCCGAAAACTTATTCTATGAGATTTTTTAGTTAATCTGAAAAATAGAACGATGGCTGGGTTTTGACTAGTGCCCGATACGGCGACGGTCTCGCCACCTGTCACGTGATGGGACCTAATATCGTCTTTGGGGATACCGGGGGTGACGGTATTTGTTGTGTTGTCAACTGATAACATTGGAATAACGCAAGTGAAATTAAGATTAAAGTTGATAGACTAAATCCGGAGAAACTAAACATGTTGGAGTCTAAACGACTTGTACCGTAGCAAAGGCACTGAATGTAACTTTCTTTGGTGGTTCGGCGCTGCAGGTCCTGACTACAGATCGTTTGGGACCGTCGTGGCCGTTCATCTTTAATACTGGTTTCAGGTTTGCTACATCGCCGTGCGACTGAGCCTTGAACCTCCCGATTGTGTTTCCTGTGCCCAAGTCCCGCAACTTATTGGTCAAACCAGTTATTTTATTTGTTAAATTTGAATAATTTGTTTTCTTGAAATCTTTCTTTTCATGAGTTTTCTTGGGCATTTCCAGATTTTGTAAAGATGTATACTTTCTATGGTCTGTGGTGAAAATTCGTTTGTCTGTGGTTGGTCGTGGGAGTCTTGGTTGACGATGGAAGTTATTTGGATGGAATTGCACTGGTGGGTGCTTTTGGGAGTCGCTGGTGAGGCGGTAGTACTGTGGTATTGGGTCCAATCTTGGGGGTTTCTTTAGCGTTAGGGCCATCGCTATTTTGGTTGGCCGAGCGAGACTGTCAAATGCTGTCGTAGAGAACTGGGACCTGCTGTTTCTCCATTCTTCTCTGTCTGATTCGTAGCCATTACTCACTGAAAAAATAAAAAGTGCATTTAATATTATTAAATTTTAACTTTAATAAAATACAATATTTTTTTCTCCATATCTTGTTTTTTATTCGAATGTAGCAGAGTTATGTTATTTGACCGTATGTATGTAAATACTGGGGTTACATTTACTGTATAAATAAAAAAACGGATCGCTAAATATTTTGCTAAGCACAAAACTCAAGAACGACTGAACCGATTTCGCAAATTCTTTTTTTATAATATTCCTTGAAGTACGATGATGGTTCTTACAGAGAGTAAAATTTTAAAAACTCTAAAACAACACTTTTCTATATTACCATACAAAAGATTCGTAATAATATTCAAAAATCAATTGAAACTTTAATACCGTACCATAAAGTTTAAGTGTTCCGGGAAGGAAAACTACTCGTATTAAGTTGATGTTAGTGTCGTATACATATTAATTTCAATATTTATTCGATGGGCGCTGTTATTCGCTAAACTCGGCTATCTTATTTATAATATTCTAATATCTATGTCGGACATGTTCCCTCTGTGATGGTGTGGGACGTAGTCAGTGTCCAACTTTGACGTCTGAGGTCCAGGGTTCGACTCTTGTTCTTATATGATTTTTTTTCAGTTTATGAGTCGCCTCGAATTTGTTTTGTGTCAGATACGGTGATGACGGGTTTGCCACTGTCACGTGATCGGACCTAATATCGTTAGCTTATCTTTGGTGCACATGTAAGTACCTACCTTTGCCTATTATATTATATTAGCAACAACAACACAATCAAGTTGTGCAAGCAACAACAACACAAAGTAAAATAAGTTTGAATAAGTTGCAACTTTTAATATTTGAACAACATTCTTTCTTCATGAGTTATGTAATAACGAAGACAACACATTTTCCGAAAATATTCCATCCCCTTATAGAGCAGTTGGTTAAAATGTTGCTATATATAAAACACAGCGATTTCAATTTAATTGAAATCCATCCTGGAGATTGGTATTACTGGGTGGCTATTGCGTGAGGACAGATCGTTCTCTGAAGTAAAAACGTTAGGAATCAGGAAAAGTAATAGAGTTATTTCGATCAGATTATTATATTATAATTGCGGTTCTCACGATTTGAGTTTTTTTGCATTTCTTGTTGTATTAAAACAGGGTTGTGAAAACGTCATCCTGCGCTAACCGGTCTTACGGATAAATTGCTAAACCGCCATTTTTTCCTATTTTAATAGAATTATAATCAATTTGCTTATTAGCACGTCAAGAAGATTAATTGTTGTACATTCGTTGACGTCGATTTTTTTATTTTAAACCGTGATAAACAATGATTTTGGCACCTGTGACTATCGCCAGAGGCGAGTATCACAGTTGGTCCTTCCATAAATTCGGAATAGATCCGGGCGTTACCCGTGTAGGTCCGGTTCATAACCGGGTTTCTTGTTGGTCCGGGTGTCCTACCGGGCCGCTCGTGAGAGGTAAGCATAGGCTATTCTTTCTACACTTGTAGGCTGCAATCATAATAACAATCTTATGTTACGGTCCAGGAGGTAAACATCCGGTCGACATTCACATAACACCTCACGTACCGATCACAGAAAAGTAATACACTTATACATTTTGTGGTATCTGTAGGTCACGATTGTCTCTTACCATCAGGAGAGCCGTATTTTTTACTGCGGTCTTACACCATAAAAAATACTTTTTCGTAAATCGAAACTATTTCAATTTTCTATTTTTGATTAAATGTTATCACTTTTTTTATAATTTTACTGCCTTCTCAGAAACTGCTAATACTTTTTCACGATGCGTGATCTAAGAATCAAAAATAGTTTATTGAATTTGTTCATATTTAACTATTACTATTTCAACAATGAATATACTTCATTTTTTTCTGTTTTTGTTTAATTAAAAAATAATTATTTTTATTTAATTGCAAATTATTATTGATAACCCTGGTTAGTATCGCGGCGAGGGAAATAAAACCGCCATCTTCGTTTTTATCAATCCTTTGTGGACGGGACTCTAATGACCGACCGATGGTGGTAAAGTTTTTACATTTGATAGATTCTTTAAAGGTCGAGACGGTTAGTTAGGGTTTATTGAACCCCTATCAAAATCAGACCTACTTGTTTATTACTCTTCAAATATATAGAAATAAAAAATCCCTGTTACCCTTGATCAGGCCATAATTTGACAGTGATTCCAGTATTTTTTTTATTCTGTAGTGTGCAATTTTTTAGCCATAACAACCTTTGTTATTTTACCATCAGTTAGGTTCATCTTTTGTTTTAAAGTTTTTTGCTACTACGTAAAAAAATTGACGGAAAAAATATATATAAAAAAACCTTGGTGAGTAAATATAAAAAAATAAATACCTGCATTTTAAAAAAAATACGATCGACAGTTTCTATGTCTGAATTTCGTTAGCAATTGCATTACTCAATATTTAAATATTAAAAATCGAACGACGGCAGCACTGACGGCTAAATTAAGCATATAAATGTGCTTATATTCCATAACTAGCGAAAGGTTCTCAATTTTTCCGTGTGTTTTTTATGCAATTACTCCGTCAATTTAATTCAATACCTAATATTTTAATATTATAGCCAACGACATAAAAAATAAATTACGTACATATGATTATTTAAACCTCACTACTTATTTAACCTATACGCTCTTCTACACCGATTTTAATTTAGAGCTGGTTTACGAGATACGGCCGCTGGCCGCTGGGCAAACACTCGGTTGTTGGTGTTACGAGTAACACGTATTTCAGGATTAGTTTGTTTGTGTATGCAATGTAACGTTGACCTTTATCGAAATACCAAGGCCGGTTATGTTTTTAATATTTGATTTTGATGACAAACCTTATACCTGGAGGTTTAATAGATACATTTATCCGTATAGATCTCTATCATCGGTATCGATGTTGGAGCAATCTGTTCTCTATATTCGACATTTGTCAAAAAATAGTGTAATGCACTCGTACGTGTTACAGAGTAATAATACATAAAATAAATATTCAAATATACCCCAGAAGGATACACCTATATCCCCCAGGGGGAAGGCAAGTTGTTCAGGCAAACTTGACAGTTGGCGCGCCGCAACCGTGTCATGTCATCTTTTTTCTTCAAAATTTTCAAACTTTTATCAATTCAAAAAGACGAAAATGATGAAGACAAATCCACAAACCACAAAAATCCTCCTCCGAGTAAGTGTACCCAGTAAATGGTGTAACTAATACACAACATCTAATCTCATCATATCAACATCTAACTAAATATAACTAACTACTTGGAAAAAACAATGGCATAGTCTGTTTACCGTGTTGTATTCACCAAACACAAGAAATAGAATCGTTCATCAATTGTAGCTACATTTATATTTTGACTTTATCCCACGAAACTCCGTGAAGTAGACGGGATAAAAAGTAGCCTTTAACCTACCTCAAAACAAAGGTTGCCTGCTAGGCAAATTTCATCTTGATCGGTTCAGTAGTTTCGGCATGATTCGCGGGCGGGATACAAACAGACAGACGGAAAAACGTTGTTTAGTAGAATAAATTACGTTTAGTACTTTGGTCAGTAGCCCGTATTTGGGTAGTATCCCCTGGACCTATTTTATAAATTGATATTTTAGATTTTTGGCGTAGAGATGTAAGGAATCCATAATCCACTAGTGTAACTGTAGTAGTTGGCTAGTTGTTTGTCTGCATTATAAATTATATTTTTGACACGTTAACGGGCTGAATTGTCTTGTTATGGATTCGAAGTAGAATCGCTATTGTGCATTAAACTTATAATAAAAAGACATTTCATTAAGTTAAATAAAAACAATATCGTCACCCCTTATCCCTTTATCCGAGGGTGGGCGGAGGCAAATATGCACCCATGATTTGCCGTCGATATAGTGTCCATTTTGTAACCGGTGGCAAGTTTGTCAATCTCGGGTAACATTATATTTTTCAATTATAAGAGCAACTTCCCCAACCCGTTAATCGAACCTGGAATCAAAGTCATACAACGACTCCGCTCGACCTTTACTCCTGCGAAATTATATTAAGTTTACTCTCGCTATGACAGAGAGTGAAGTTAATATAATTTATTAAATTGGCTAGTGTACCTAATGAAACTTGCATCCTAGACCTATGATTCGAATTCAAAACCTCCGTTCTTGACGTCAGTTAAACAAAAATCACTTCCAAATACGCAATGCGTGCTTAATAACAATCCAGTTGTTTTTGTATTTAATATTTGCGGTGAAGGTATCATGTTTGCAAATGAATACGATTAAGTAACAAGATATCTGTGACGCGACTCACCCGTGAAGGGCGGGTTCGATTCCCGCGCCGTCCACCTCGCGTATCGCTTCCGTGCTAGTTACTGGTTACGCTTCAGTTATGCCTATGTATTTGCATAATTATGCACGCCCCAATGCTCGGCATTCAGTAAGTGCTTTACACTCGACACATCAAGATCAACCCTCTCTAATCTTTGAATGCCTCCGTCAAATTACTACAAGTAGGTACTTGTACATCCAGGTGGATGAGCGAGATTAACTCCGTGTTTTTTTAGTAATCAATTATAATGTAATTTTATATTTATGGTAAAATGGTAAAATCAAGAATTACAGGAATTTTGAGTTAAGTCACTTTCATTAACTACACATTTCATAAATCACATAAATAATATCAATACTTCCGTCTTGTCGTACTTCGTTTCGAAGTATATTAAAACCGGCGAAGCGCGAGTTGGATTCGCGCACGAAATTACTTTACCGCTTCCATTATTTGTACAAAGAAAAAAAAAATCGCGATTGAAATAATTTTTAGTACTTATATATAACTTTATGTTTATATCTTTACGAGTAGAACTAAAATGTAAATATTTAATCTGAGTTCATGTACCTAAATATGCATAGCGAGATGTTTTGCTCGGGAAACAGCTTACTTACTTTTCTTATTTGTTTGTTTTTTAGCAGTAAAAGAAATACATCGTCTGTGAAAATTCTATCTGTTTAGTTATCACTGTTAACGAGATATAGCCTGGTGACAGTGCCTTAGTGAGACTCCCGTTTCTATCCTTTGGGTACGGTGCCTTAAACAAGGGTAAACATTAATTGCCAATAACATAACTATGTCACAACGATGTTTTGCAAAATGAGCGTTGCTCGAGCGGTGTTTCCTAACAAAACTTACAAAAGCACTCACTTTTACGAGTTGCGGTGGGACTGTTCAATTTTACTGATGAGCTTTTTATGGTGGACCATTGACAGTACGCTGGAAGTAAACGTGATCTGTATTATACTTTCTAACGTGATCTTTGGTCGAAGGGTAAGCGCACCTCCCTAACGCCACTGGTGACCCACAAGGCGTTCGATTCCCGACAGATACGGCATTTACGTAATATTAAGACATACACGCTGGCTAAAGACACCATAGAAGTTATTGGTGCGTTACTAAGACTAGGATACTATGTCTCCCGTGTAAAGTCACCGTTTACCTACTCTACCTTCCAGACTGACAGACAGACATACTCATCACAGTATATACCACAGTACTGATATCTTAGAAACCGCTATAGGTAAGGCAATCGTTACCGATCTGGACCAATTGTCCCGTAATTCCACCGCGTACTTTAAGTCACGGTGTTGATGACAAATAAACGACCGAAGTTTGTATTTTGTGTGAGAGAGATAGAGAAAGCGTCATTATTTCTGGGTTGTTCGTTGATTAACATTAATATAACTTTGAGTTTATGAGATAAGACAGCAAACAAGCACACGGCTCTTCACACGGTAAGAAACACTTTCAGCACACTTACAGCACTATCTACTAAATGCATATGTATTTTTACAAGGTACATGTACCAAAATAATATTTTTGTCTGTCTGTCTGTTTATACCTGCTAATCTCTAAAACGGCTGGACTGATTTTGACAGGAATTTCACTGGTAGACAGCTGATGTAATAAGAAATGGCGTAGGCTAGTTTTATAAATAAAATAAAAAAAGTCGTGGGTACAGCACTCTAGTATGAATCGTTCGTGTTTGCTAATACTTTCTCATATTCATATTTTAAATGAGAAACACATGTAGGTACTTTTACATAAATTAATTATGGCTGAAAATTATTTTAGAAATAGCCAAAAGCCAATAAAAACTAAAGTTTAAGCTCTGATTACAAGTAAATCCGGTTGGCTATTTCAAAAATAATTTTCAATAATAAGTTTTATGTGAAAAAGTACATGTGTTTCTCATTTAAAATAACAATATTAGGTCTGATGTGCTCATTTACCGTTTATCCTACCTCCGGACCTGTCACTATGATGGTAGGTACCTACTGGTAATAGTTTGTTCAGAGATTCTTAAAAAAATCTCACAAGAATATAACATGATATTCGCGGTACATGCGCTGGAAAATAATAATCAGCAATGCGCGAACGCTAATTACATTTTATCATATTAAATAAAAAAGTATGTAAACTACGGACTTGTATTTCAAAGTCTCAGTGACCTCATTTTAAGACACATTTTGTGTCGTTATTCTCTATTTTTTTTCAAGTTTTACTTCGCTGCGATAACATATAAAATACATTAAGCGGAATATAATACGAGTTTCACTGACTTCTTGTTTATCTGTGGATTGATTTTTAAATCTCATTGTAAACATACGTGACCTCAGTTGCTCAAACAATTTGTTCGTGTCCTCAGTGTTACCCAATCTGATGGGTCTGTGGCATCCTTTTGGGGACAGACGTGACGGAGAATTACATCGAATAATAGATAACATTAGCTGTGGAAAGCCAGCGCCAGCTATCGTCACGTATGTGCACTTGCAGTCATTATTGCAAATATAATACAACCTCATAGTGATACGATGTGTTTCTGAAAACTAACTCCCAAAAAGGGGGTTCTCGTTACGACTGTCGCACGCGTTACCTTGGTGCTGGACAAACCAATTTAGTTTATTCTTTCTTTACTTGTCTTACAGTTTAGTTTAAATTTGATCTACATCTGTTTGTCATTTTCAATGTTTAATAATATAACTCAAGTCTATTTTTTGTTATTTCCCTACTATGAATCTAAATCAATAACATTTGCCTTGACAAGAGCCATGATCTGCTCTAAATTGTCTCCTACGCAGTGTTTCACATCAACATTTTACTTATCAGAGCATTTACTAACCGACAGACAGTAATTACTTATATCCAATGAGCCAATGGTCTTTTAAAATAATATGTCAAGCTTTACGGTAATGCAGTGCTTGCAAGGGAAAGAGAACCTTCTGGTTTTAGTACGTGGTACATCAACCAAATACGATGGAGGGTAAGGACTTGTGGAATATGACAATGGAGTTCATGAGCAAATTTACCGAAATGATAATATGTCATTTCCCATGACATTTGTAACGAGGTTAACGTCAGCCTAACAATGTGATTAACAGAGATAGGTTAAGCTTTCTGGAAGATTTTTGTATGATAATCTAACCAGCAGGCAAAGATGCCGATGGTGCGTAGCCTGAGGTTATACTAGGTAAGGGACAGTTCTAACAGTGAAGGGACACCTGAAGATCTTAAACCTCTTTAGCTCTTTACTAGAGTTAGGGGACCCACGGAGTCAAGGCTGGCTCTTGGTGAAATCTAAAGTAATCGCAATGCCGCCTCAATATTTTTGAATCCCTTAAAATTTACGAATACGAACGAAACGATGGCTAATAACGATGATGATAGAAATAGGATCCTCCTTACCACTTCATTTTTTTATGGAGTTTGTTATTAGTTAATTTTACAGGAATAATAAGTAGTTGTTGCTCGCGCCTACGCTCTTGTATTTATGTTATTTATTTAATCCGCGGCTCTGCAAGTTCATATCTATGCTCAAATTCAATAAAATTACTTATTCTGACGTGCATACATACATACATACAAACTCACATAATATTAATAGATTTAGAAGTAAATTATATTGACTAACTGACGGGCGTATTTGGCCTCATTTTGTTTTCCGTACACGTCGGATTACTACGTATTAGGATTCTCATTAGAAGACGCGCTACGGGTTCCGTAAGACGAGATGTAGCATCCAGGGTTACAGCTAATGAGGCAGCTCCGTGACGTCGCGAGCTGGAGGTGACTGCCGCCGCTCGAGTTACAGCCCTCGATGGTCCGCAATCGACCATTTAGTTCCGTGAGACGATCTCGCAATATCAATCCAACTTAATCACGGAAACTATCCACTTCATTAATTCACTCAACGTCACGCGGATTTCACGGAGCTAAGGGGTCATCTTTGGGGTTCCGGACCCGAAGAGTATAAAAAGAAATCGTATTACTAAGGCCTTGACGTCCATCTGTCTATCATTGGACTATGTTTCATGAGTCAGTCAGATGATATACCTCTGTTACCGCTACAACAGCAAATAGGTACTATAAACAGAGCAAAAATTAAATACATTTTCACAAATAATGCTTTGTAATCCTTCTGTCGATACTTCGAATTGCAATCGAATCGAATTCTAAAACTAGAATTACATTTTACTAAAAAGTTCTTCTATACTTCCCGTCACGAGAAGCTTTAATTTTTGTAAACAAACTTCTTTTACCAAGAAAATATTTTTACTGGTGACAATAAAGAATTGACCATATTCAATCGAAATAAAAATATATACGGGTTATATGAAAGTAATAACCTTTTAAATTTAGTCTAATATTATTT
>DVZL01005972.1:0-11678 GCA_018236625.1 Lasaia peninsularis
TTTTGTATGGAGAGAGTGATGAGGTCACCTATGTTACTTAAAAAAACCTTAAATTGTTATGGATTCAGTTAAATTTAGTTGATTGACCCATTATCATAATTTCCAATAAAATAAAAAAAAATCCATGACACGCAATAATTACATAGTTATGTAAAATGTAATGCGTTATATAATCATCTTCTTCAGCTTATAGAAGTCCACTGTTGGATATAAGCGTCCTCCATAAACTTTCAATTCGGCCGGTCTAATGCGGCCCGCATCCATCAACGACCCGCCACTTTTACGATGTCCTCAGACCATCTTGTAAGGGGCCGTCCCACTGAACGCCTACCAGTACGTGGCCGCCACTCGAGAACCTTTCCGCCCCGTCGGTCATTGGTCCTACGAGCTATGTGCCCAGCCCAGCGCCACTTCAACGAGCTAACCGTATGCGCTATATCCACAACTTTGGTTCTTTGCCGGATCTCCTCATTTTGGATGCGATCCCTCAAAGAAACACCGAGCATAGCGCGCTCCATAGCCCGTTGAGCAACCGTGAACATCCTGATGTATGTCATCACTTGGCAACACACACTCTTTAAAGACCTTAGTCTACAGGCACTGCGGGATTGTTGACAAAAAGATAGCACACAACTTCCCAAATGCAGCCCACCCAAGTTGGATTCATAGATTGACCTCTTTCTTATATATTATATAATATTGTTTTCTTATATAATATTATTAATTAAATACATTTACTTTTCCTTACATCTACAAATCAAATTAATTCAATTGCAAAATAAAATTTCAAGATAAATCAAACAAACAACTTAAATCTGATATACAAATGATATGGTGTAATAGGAAAGTCATAAAACAGGATATGAGAGCCAATAATCTTACATTAGAGGATGCTAAAGAGTAAAGACTGGCAAAGTGGAGAAGATTGACAAGGAAAGAGGACCCTGGCTCTTGTCGGGGTTAACGCCAAGATGATGATGATGGTACAATAGGAACAATACATCTAAATTACTTTAAAATCCTATGTATTAACTAGTTAAATACAAAAGAAAATGAATTTTATAACTACTTTCTACTATGAATTAATCATTTTTGTGCTCTAATTTATAAATTAAGTTGTTAGCCAAAGCTATGGTTAAGTAGTTATAGTTAATACCTGCTGTTAAAATAAAGATATATAATACAACTTTGTCCTTCAATACTGAAGTACAGATAAATTTTATAAATAATATATTAGCTGTGACTAATTAGAATATGAGACACATATAATTATGGCTTGGTTACTATCTGCAAAACTTGTTAACATTTTTTCATTTACATACAATACAGGTGGTATTACAATACCACCTTGTTGGTTAATGCTAAAATAAGTTTAGTAGATAGATTAAAACTGAAACGAAGAAGTAAAATAAAACTCGGGTAGGTGAATATAATTAAATAATTTTATTTTCGTAATAAAAAATAATTTCAATGAAAATTGGATAAATTCTGGATATGTGTGTTATGAAGTTACTCAAACTACTAAATTCTAACACCTTTTATTCTACTATATTGTGGTATGTATGTGTGGTAGTATGGATATATGCCATATGGTAAGTTATTTTTTGTATTACAAATTAGAACAGACACCACAGTATCACAGTGCGTGGCCGCTTTTAGGTTGGCCGCGTCGACCTATGCACACAGGGAACAAAAATAGGGACAGTATTTTTTCGTTTCTCCTTCATATCTTAATCCTGGCTTAGGACACAGTATTTCTTATGCGTAGATTTAGTTAATATTTTTATTGAATTAAATAATAAAAAAATGTAATATTAAGTATCTAGTTACCGAATTATTTTTGGCGTATTTAAAAAACGAAATCATATTTATTTACAACAATTAAAACAATACCTAATTACAACATTATTAATTAGTTATCTACACTAACCTTAAATATTGTTCAAAACGCGTAATACAGCTTTGCGTGCTCTCGCATATTTATTGTCTTTGAGCCGATTTAATACAAAATTATCATTTTTAATTTGTTAAAATGCACTGATTATTCTACTTTTTAATTTGTCCCTGTTGCTTAATTTGGTTGCATACACGACACGTTTTACCTCCCCCCATAGATAAAAATTTAGGGGAGTTAAGTCTGGTGAACGCGGAGCCCACGGAATATCGGAACCTCCACCAATCCACCGGCCTCTAAAATGATGGTTCAGGTACTCGCGTACTTGCACCTGAAAATGTACAGGAACCTCATCATGTTGATACTAAAAATTACGCAGTTCACTTAAAGGCACTTCATCTAACATGTCATTTTTTTTGTTCGCGGGCAGTCAATCGCACTTAGCTTTATGGTAGCCATTGTGCGTCTGCGACATGGATATTTGCTCCAGCCATCCCAGCTCCTTCCAGAAGGCCAGTAGTCCCTGCAAGTTACCTGTGGTTTCTCGCATAGTCACCGGCCCTCCGAAATGCTGAGCCCGTTGTCCTGCCACAGCTGTGCACTTCAAGAGTACATGATGTGGCGTTTCTTCTTCCTTCATGCAACCTCTGCATAGGGGACTGTCAGTGACACCAATCTTGTGAAGATGTCTAACCAGATGGTTAATTGTCACTTCTACAGAAAATTATTTGATAATGCGATGTCTGCTTTAGAAAAGTTTACCATATGTAAAAACTTCCAGAAAAACTGTTTGTGGGAGGCTGTTCCAATTTTTCCTGTTTGCATAACTAATAATTTAGATTTGGAATTTTTAAAAATTGATTGCCAAGTATATTCTGAAAACATTCTTGAACTTCAACTTTATTATATTCATAGGCATTAATAACTATAGACATTCAGTGCTCGGATGATTATGTCAACGATTGCATTAAGTGCGACTACAGTTTATTATAGACAGCTGTTCTTATATAATATAGGTTCATAAATAAATTGTTTTCACGCTGTATATAATTACTCATTTGTTATTATAAATATGTATATATTAAATGTATGAAGGAAACATGATATAGGTTTACAAAGCCTTGTTGGTTGACGTTTCAGTTTGTCAATTATTGTGTCACGATGGTTGCTATATAATTTTCTTGAACCAGTCAATTGTTTATGTACGTACTTGATCACGAAAATATTAAGTATGTGTCCCATTTTGTAGAAATTTTATTACAAATCTAGAAATATCCTGTAATTAATTTATCGAATTAAATTCATTCAATAATTATAAAAAATTAAAATGTTTTCATCAAAAATATTTTATAATCAATAGAATTTAGGTAAAATATTGTTTTTAATGTCCATAATAAGTTTTGGTTGTAATAAGTTTCCTTATCTCAAAGGTGTGAAGGAATGAAAAGTTGTAATTTTTTTATTAACCACTATTAATACAGTTTTTAATTTTTTTTTTTTTGTAATAATAGCACCATTATTTTTACCCTATAAATCTATACTATTATGTGACTGGGACATAACATTATCGTGACCATAGTACATTGTTTGAACTAAAGTCAAGTTATTTGGTCAATTTATACTAAAAGTGCCCTTTGTTTGCTCATATTTTGTTATTTTTATCACTTTACTCATTAAAATGCTCATTGTTGTCATGATATTAGATTAAACGTTTCGGTATTCTACTTTCCTTCTTTTTATTTGTTCAGATGCTATACTTTATGACCGCTCTTTGTTTAGCATGTACACAGATATTGTTGAAATTGGAATTATATAAACAATAAAATGTATATTCAACCAATGTATATGTAACCAAAGAAAACAGATGAAAAACGTCATATAACAGTAGAAAGCGACTCAATTCGATGAAGCTTGTTGGAACGGTCATAATCTTTGGTGGCTATGTAAATGTACTTTCAAAATTAGCTTATTTTTTTTCCTCGGGCTGTGTATAATAATGATCCAATTTATCAAAATCTCCCTATAATTTAAGTGCTAAAATTTGATGAAGACCTTTATGAAATTGTTACCAGTAGTATAAGCACGTTAATTTTATTGTAATTATTGCTTTTTAAATTATTTAAAAGTCATTGATCACAAATTATCTTGTAATATGCATTCCATTGTTTATGTTTACCACAAAAGCACCCAATTATGGAATTAACACTGAATTTTAACACTCCTGTTGAAATAAAACTATTGTCGCCATATGGAAATGCCAAAAACATAAATGCATCAATATATGCAGACCACTTAATGTAGAAAATATATATATTTCTAACTTATACACTGTCACAAAGGGAGTAAAAACGTCAAAAAAGTCGATCGTTACCGAATAAGTTAGAGGTTTGGATATAAATGTATTTTGTCATGTTTATACGTTTGAATATCTCAATGAAATATCATAGTCCATTGTACAGAATAGGCATATTATATTTTAGTATATACGTCGCTCCTTTAACATTAGTTAGTGATAGACTAATTCCCCCTACGTTTGCCGCATGACAAACTCGCCACGTCGTTGCGTTGTTTTTAATTAAGTATCGAAGTCAATCAGGTTGTGTTAACCCCATTAATAATCATAACAATGAATTTTGGCCTATTCGTTTTCTTTATATGTATATATTGTAAGTGGCATCTTTGTCATGTGCAAATTACAGTCCGAAAAATATAGCTCGGCCTCTGTGACATCTGTCATGTGTCAACGGGAAAACGTCAACGAATAAACACATACAAATAGTTGACAGCTGACGTCGTAGGTGTCGAGCTATGTTTTGTCTACTGTTACGTGTTATACTTAAAGTAGCTGATATTATAGTGGCTTGTGGCGGGCGTGAGACCTTTTCCTTACCCAATTTATCTAGATGTAGGTGTTTGAGTTTGCGTATTCTGATCAAACGTTATTGTATATTGTACGTGAAGACCGCCGCGGCGGGCCCGATGGACTGTCGTTTTGTCGATCAATTTTAATAATGTATATAGAATACGAATTTGTAGACGCGTTAAGAATGTAACGTAATTTTATTTTATCGGTAACGTGGGTGAAACGCTATCGTATTCGGGCCCCGCCGGCGCGCGGGACGCGCGTCATCATCATCGCCCCGGCGGATGATGATGATGATGATGCGGGAGATGCAACGATGCTGCGATATTCCTTGTGCCCTCGAGATATCAGTGCATTATGAGTGCGGATGTGTGTACGTGCGCGTACGTGCGTGCACGTGCGTGTACAAGTGCTGCGTACAGACCAGCTCGAGTCAGGCGAGACCGACACGTGGCGGCCGGTTCGAGCGAACGACGACTAGCTATGAATCCTGACATCGGCTCACATTTATTAGCTTATAAATATTTCATGAAAATATAAAATATACAAAAAAAAATTGAAATAAATTTCTCGACCAAGTGCTGGTTGTTTTTAAATTATTAAAATGTAAAAAAAAATAGATTATAAACAAAGTATAGGTACAATTTATGAATATACTTTTCTTTTCGGCATTTCGTAACAGTGGAATGGACTCGCTTTATTGCTATTCAGAAATGTTAGCCGTATACAAGTATTCTTTTAGAGCATTCACCGAGTGATCTCGCCGTTGAATGTTCCTCTTTGTGATTTTATTTGCTCATGGTCCATCTCCATTGCTTTATGTTTTGTTTTGCCAACTGTCTAATGTATATTATGTTGTTAAGCCAGGGTAATGCAGAGAAAGAAGAGGTTCTTTTATTATAATGAAATGATTTGTTTGAATGTTTCCATTAAGTTGATTTTATCCATTCAATGGACTTTTGTATTGTTATGGAAGGAAGGTTGTTGTTTATTTTTAATTAAGTCATTTGAAAATTCAGCAGGCAGCGATTAGTTAATTACTATTGTCAAGTTACCACGCATACAATAGTCAGATTTAGGCTCTCTGGCGTGTTCATACGTGAGTGGTGAAGACCGCTTCGTCACGCATTACCCCTGGGAGCTGGAGGAGGTGGAGAGTATTGTTATAAAGATACCTATTCAAAATCTGGATTATCAGACTAACTATTACTTTGTGTTGGTCAGTGTTGCTGCAATGTGCATTTAAGCCATCGTTTTTATTTGAAATATGGGATCAGTGCCAAAACTTTCTCCTTCTTGTTTAGCTCTAATGGATGCAGTTGTTAGCATGCTGGATGAAACAGCCGATTAATTGTTTAGTTAGTCTGCCAATTTGTGAATATTTTGTTTTGATAGTAATATGTAAATCTTTTATAATATATTTGTTTACGATAAATGACGATATTATAAATAAATAAATTGTATTTTCCATTTAAACTGAAAAAATATAAAAAGAATAAGCAAAGATGTTTTGTTGTTTTATTTTATGAATCAAATTTGTTTATATATATAATATTCACTCCTTTGGATCTATAATCCTATTGATTTTTTTTATTAAAAAGTTAAATTTATATTTATAATTAAAAAGTGAGCTAACTAAATCAATCCTTAAGTTTGATTCACTTTACAAAGTTTAAGACCTATAGACAAAAATCAAGCACAGCAGTAATTTGGACCTCAGATAAAGTTACTTTATCAGAGATTTTTGATAGAAGTTCATATTAACAGAGCAGTCAATTATACAAACTCCAAATTTCATAAAGCTTAAGAATTCTGCAAAAGCTATGAACTACCTGGAGATAAGACTTAACAACCTGTTCAGTGTCCAAGGGGCGCACCCTTGGAGTAACGCTAGTGGCGCGGCGGTGTGGCAGATTTGGGCAACACGTGGGCGTTTGAGTCCGATTAGCTGTCCACTACGACAGTAATTAACGTTATTCATTTGTTTGAAAACGTCAAGAAACGCTCTTAAAAAAGCAATAAACTGGGTGTTACGAGGTACTATTGTGTTGAGACGTGTAAAAATTAAATATCTCGGAACCGGGAATCAACTTTTTTTGGAATTGGAAAATAACATTGATGGACTTCAACAAGCGGTTTAGTTATTTACTTAAGTATTATATATTTTTATACATAATATACAAATAATTTATACAAAAAGCGAGCTTAATGCGTAGGTATCTTAGATCATTTAGTAATGGATAAGCGACGCAGACAATCCTTCTAACAAAATATTCTGCCAATTTTGGTGCGGGGCAGGGTCACTACTACATTGCAACAAAGCACACATTTACAAAAATAATTTTCGTCATTACAATTGATAGTACCTATTAAAACTAGTGGTAGCAAGTTGGTCAAAATTGATCCATGATAAATTTAAATTATAAGTTATATTTAAAACATTTTTTGTAAAAACTCTCATTGCTTCGGAAATATAAAACCTCAAAAACATTAAATGACAAACAAAACAAACAATTTTACTACAGAGTATGTATGCGTGTAACAAATACTTGTGTTTGTGTGTGTCATGCATGGTAGTGTGTGTAATGTTTTCTTTTTTGATTGATGTACTTTCTAAGCAAAATATTAGCGTTCTGCATTTTTCCTCCACATAAACTTCATACTCCTCCTGCGCCAAATTTCACACTCCTCTGTCCGCGCAATTTTCGTAAAAGGGGTCTAAAGTAAATTAATTTTCGTACAGCTTATATAAAATTTTCTGCATCGTATTTGTAGTAAGTACTTGTATTTATGACTTTAGAAACGTCACTGGTGAAATTAGACTATTGAATAAAATGGCGTGAAACCAATAAACGAGTACAAACCCCTAAAAGAATATGATATTTGGATGTGGTTGACGAGTCCAAGTCCTATCGTACCACGAGTTCGGTCACAGTGGTGACGTCATAGTACTTGTTACGGTTCCATACCCGAACGACTCCACTGTCCGTCTGTATGTCTGTATATCCGTCACCCCGCTGTATCTCATGAACCATGATAGTTAGAAAGCTCAAATTTTCACAGATTATGTATTTCTATTGCCGCTTTAACAATAAGTAAAAACAGGATAAAACAAATGTATGAAAAGTGCTCCCATACAATAAACCCTTTTTATACTGTTTTTATAGAATGGTACGAAATCCTTCGTGGGCGAGTTCGACTCGCACTTGGCCGGTTTTTTAAGAACTTTTTTCCTAACGGAATACACACATATGTGGGCACTTACAACACAACATACATACACTACAGCCTATAGCAGCTTGGTGTCCGACTTGGACTCACGAGGTCCCAGGTTCTATTTTGCGGATAGGGCAACATATTCCATGAGTTTTTTTTATTTTTTTAAAAAACCTGAGATTGAATTTGTGACCGACGGACGGAGTGTCAGCTGTCACACCACGGGACCTAATGTCGTCAGTCAGTCGCGGTTGTGTCCTTACACTCTTGTATCTCTGCCTACTGCGGCTCGGACGTGGGCGTGGGGATATACATTGTAATAATAACTATAAGTTATAACTTATTATCGTCCAATCATGACGTACCTATAATTATAAATGCATGTTTAAGCGATTAAAGAAACTGTACTGATTGTGTTTGGAGACTTCATATTTATTAAATATTAGAAAATAAAACGTATTAGTTACACCGTTCGTGGCTCAGGAACGGCGAGTATAATTTGTATATTTTTGATTTGTCTTTGTCCGTAATACGATAATAAGTACAACAAAAGAATAGAACATATTATTTTGTCACATAGACCTTACAAGCAGTGGCGTAACTACGGGGTGGCAAGTGGGCAAAATGCCACGGGCCCCCACCCGGAAGGGGCCCCGGTCAGAGCATTTCCAACTCCCAATATTTTATCATTACACATTTAGTAAAAAGTTATTCCTTACGATTAATTTGCCACAAACGTTATAGTAACGCCTAGTAGTAAGTATAGTAGTGCTTGCAAGCGGTTCCTGTGACGCGCCGCCGGTTCGGAACGCGGCCACTCATGCATTTTGGTAGTCCTGCCGCCTTAGAACGTGCACCATCGTCTCGACGCGATCGCGTCGTTTTGCGCGATTAGAAATGTCAAAGTCAAAAATTTGTACCAGGTTTTTTGAGTTTGACATTTCCAATAGGATCTAATATCTTCGGCTAATCGTAGATGCATATATATCTCTGATTAACCTTTCGAAGATAAGAGCGTGATGATATTTAACTTTATTTTTTTACTATTATAAAATTCCATAAATGAAGAAAAAAATGAGCCGCTATGGGTTGGGCGGGATAACGCTGGCCGGAACACCTGCTGACGTCTACATCTTACAAATGACGTGTCGAGATGTTAACGTCTGACTGATCTGTAAACTTGTAAAAAATATCAGCTGTTAAATCTAGAATAAACTTCAATACTATTGCACATAAGGTCTAACAGCCCGACCACAGAGCAGCGACGCACCTACAACATCTACGGTGTCTCTTACCATCAGGAGACCACTGTGCCTGTTCGCTGTCTTATACTATAAAAAAATATAGATTTTTATTTATAGAAGCGTCAGCAGCCCAAGGCGGGTTTTGCACCGGCGACACTATATCTCTCAAACTTTTTCCAAATTCAGTTAAGCGTAATACCTACTAGCTATAGTTGTGGAGGTGCGTCTAGTTCTGGAGCTTCAGTCGCGAGACAAAACATACGTTGACAGTATAAACTGTGTGTCGTAATTGATCGAGTTACATAATGCTACTGTTTTTTGGTAGAATTTGGCAAAATATTAAATATATTATTGTTTGAATATGGGTTTCCACTGAGTAACGCCTGATTCTATAAATTGATATTTTTGTGCACATTGTGTGTTCAATCTGATTTCCCGCGCAGCCGTAATAGATAAAAAAATATTTAATTTTAAAATGTAAAAAGTGTTAAACAGTCACAACATTACAATAACTTTCAATATACCTGCTCGTAGTATCGCTAAGATTTTAATACACATTTGAAGTTATCTAATATTATAGACCAGTTTTTGTTATATCGGTAGTTTTCGTAGTGAACCTATGCGTTAAAATATTTTTAAAGCAAATTTCAAACACCTAGGTTCACTTTTCTAAAGTTTTAGCAAGGAGCCCGTATGTCTCTAGACATAAAAACCTATGTAGCTTTCTAATAGTGAGAATAATTTTAAAATAATTTTAAGAACTCTTGAGTTGAATACTTACAAACAAACAAAAATATAAAGTTTTCCTCTTTTTAGTACAGATAAAATACTTAAATTATACTAAAAAATCTTCGGAGATAATGGTTTGCTTCTAATCAAGTGACAAAATAATTTCAATCATAATTGACTTATTCCAATTTACCCGTAAAACCCCAAGTTAAGGGGTAAATAATTACGGTTTCAGAACTTGTAACAAGTCTTTTTCAATCATTTCAAATTTCCCAATTAAACTTTGACCTAGTTTCCAGTGTCCAATTGAGATTATTTTTTTAATACATTCGGTTATTATGACAATGCACGATGGCTTAACATGAGTGCCGCCTTTTTAAATCCAATATGGCGGACGCTTTAAAATGCATTGTTTTCATTTATTTCCAAACGCAGTGTGTTTGTATACTCTTACCTATCCTAGAAATGTATATTATTTTTCTGTCCCACGGGGCGGAACTCCGTTTAGTTTTTACTTTCAGTAGAAAATAATTAGGTGGTAAAATATAACTTAAAATTGATCCTCGTCTAATATGAGACAACATTTCGCTTGTAATAAGTGGGTATGTATGTTTGTGTGTTTGTTGACATGTTTATGTCCACTGGACCAATTAATACGATATGGGTGTTGTTAGATTCGTCTCAACTGCTGAAGTATTCTTGTGACATTAGAATTCTTCTGAGTGTTTTGTTTCTTTTTTATTTTATTTTTTTATTATTATTATGCTACTGGCTACTGGCTACTGGCTACTGGCTACTGGCCAAAATAAAAGAACTCATCATAAGGACTCTAAATATAATAAGTAAATCTGTCCGTATACTATAATAGGTACCTGATACAGTTGTTTACTGTTTTCCTGCTGCACTCACCGAGTATATTAACTGGCAGTCGCCGCACAACGGCACCAGCTGGCGAGCGTATCCTCGTCGGAGTGGCGATCCACCATCTTTAACAGTTTATTTGTGGCCAGATTTAATTGGACAACCATATTATACTCCATACCATTCTGCAGTCGGGTCTTGGACTACTGGCGGCGTGCTTGTATCATATATTTATTTGTTGTTTGTTTTCCAGCCTTGATGGTCCCGAGACGCCGTTAACGATATGGCAATCTTCAACAGAGCCACATACAAACGAAAACTTGGATTTTTGTGTGAGTATAATAAAATAATAATAATATTAAATACTAGCTTTGCGCCCGCGGCTTCGCCCGCGTTAATTATTTTGATACCACAGATAACTTGCAAAGGGCAGAAATATTTCCATCTTACTTATTTCGTAAAACATACCCTCTTTCATGTAGTAGTAAAAAGTAGTCCTATGTCCCTTCCCGAGTTTAGTTCTGTCTTCATACCTGATTTCATTAAAATCGGTTCAGTGGTTTAGACCGACAGACAGACAGAGTTACTTTCACATTTATAATATTAGTAAGGATTACTGGACAAATTAAACAAATTGATCTAAACCGAAATCGAACTCGAGCCTCGCGGTTAATCATTAGGCGTGTGTGTATTTTATTGGTACGGGACCTCTCGACCATTTTAATCATTAATTAATAACAAGCACGCCCCGGCTTCGCACGGGTATACTAAACATGTTATATACATAAAAACCGTTCTCTTGAATCACTCCATCTATTAAAAGAAACCACATCAAAATCCGTTGCTTAGTTTTAAAGATTTAAGCATACAT